>VXAV01011090.1:3297-29624 GCA_013399715.1 Alectura lathami | reverse complement strand
TGTTTTAGTCCTCCCCCCCCCCCCCCACTTGATTTTGTGATTCTTTTAAGGTATTATTTTCTTCTTGCCTTTTAAAGCTAAATGCAGCTGTCTAATAGACTATGTTGCCTTCTCTTACTACTCTAATTGGTATTATACCTCCTTGACCTAGAAGAACAAGGGCAGTTTTTCTAAAGCAAGCAAATTGCATACTTCAGGTTGTGTAGCAACATGGTGCTGATGAGCAACTCCTTTCAAGACACTCTGTGGAAAGAGCTTTCAAATTACGATATACTGAATTAATAACTTTTTTTTTGTATGGTATTCTTATGCTGCTGTTAACAATACAAAACTAATCCCATCATTAAAGTCAATGTACTACAATTTCCTATACCTAAATTTAGATCTAAAACATTTCAAGTCATTTCCAAAATATTGTAATAAGAGTAATTATTAATCTATTTTCATTTGTTAAAATACAACTTTGAGTATATTAATAAAGTGAGAGATAAAAATAAAACATAGATTTAATTAAATATTGGGACAAAGATAAGTCAAGCTACAAGGATTGTTTCTAGAAATTATCAACAGCTATCCTCTTGAGCAATTGGGGTTGGAAATGCATGTAAACCTATGCTTAAATTCTTCAGCTGTGTGTGTGGAACAAAAGCAGTGTTGGTTAATCACAAAACTTTGATGCGGCTGAATGTCAGAAGTATGCAGTACTGCTAGAGTTAAACTCTGTGGGGATCAGGGAGGTAATTAAAGCCCCCTTCCAGCCCCCTGAGGTCTAACCATTAATACATTTCTCTCCAGTGAGGGCTAAGTTTCTCCTTCACGCTGCTCATTGCCACAGATCAGCAGAGCCTGTGGGGTCTGTAGCCAGGGTCTGGGTGTAGGAAAACAAGGGGCCCGGTGACTGGAATAAATTGGCTGCCAACATGGGACTGTAACTGAAGCACAAAGCTAGACAAAGCTCACCTTTCTCTGCCCAGCAGAGAGTCATTTGCAATGCTCTGTGTCACTAGCACAGACATGGAAGAAGATGTCAGCCTCACCTTTTTTAATTAGGTGCTGAAGGCTAAAAATACTCTCCTTGGAAGTGATAAAAAGACAAGATAAGGTACACATGCTGACTCCCACATACTACAAACTAGTTAGGTTGCATTTGCTGAATAGCAATTGAGTTAAAATCAGGAAATTTTACCATCCATGCTAAGCTTCTGAGAGTATACCAGAAAGAACTGCACATTTTACTTGCGTACAGAAACTTTCACCTCCCACACACTGAACTCTAAAGGCAGCATGTCCCACTCCAAACCTGCAGATGTGCACAGGATGGAGTAGTTCCCTTGAGCTCTGTCCATCTGCAAACCATTGAGAGAGGTGAATAATTCCACAAAAGGACAGAGAGCTATAGTTCTGTTAGTAAAGACATTGTCACCTTTTGAAACTGTATATTCCTGTAGTAATTCAGTGACCCTGTAAGCTGGAAAACAGTAAATGTATTTTGGCAGGAATTAAGCTTTCTAAAGAAGATGTAGAGCATTAGGCATCAAGCAGAAAAGATACTTCAGTCTTTAAAAAGGCTGAAATAACTGCCATTAGAAGTCCCTTGGCAAGAAGCTGTTAGCGCTTTCTATTCTTGCTGAGTTTTGTCTCGTATAAAACCATCCCAGCTACTCTGTATTGAAAAGCACTACCATGACTAAACTTGCTTAATTTGCATTCTACTCAGAGGCGAGGTAAATCCAGAGGGCAAAATACTGGATAAAGTGCAATGGCTAAGAATACAGGCCCCCTTCTCCTCAGATATATTGACTGCTGTGGAAGCCTTCAGTAGATCTATGAAAAATTAAATGTGTTGATGTTGATCTTTTCCCTTTCCTGACACTAGCTGTCTAGTTACATCAATGTGGCTACTCTGTCAAAAGGGTGCTGAAGTATGTGATCTTTCAGGTCAGCTTTTCAGAAGTGATGACATTAGCTATATGGGGTTGCTATCTGTAATGTAACTTATTTTGTTTGCAAACAAACACCAGCGTTTGAGCAAAGATGGCCCATTAGGATGCAAAGCAATTGTTCTTTCTAGGTATCTCAGACCAACATTATGTTGCATGGTCATGGAGACTAAAGCTAAGAATAAATTTTTGCTATTTGGTATATCTTTCCCATCCAGGACAGACAAAAAAAAACACCACAAAAGCCTTCCTCCAAGGAATCAGGCAAGTCAGACTGTACAGTTGTCTTCACCTGGTGTCACTTCCCAGATCAGATGTTACAGTCCAGTGTCTACAGGTTGCCTTTTTCATGAGGATAGTTGGTATCTCCAATCCCTGATATATTTCATATTTTTAATAGTGTGAAAAGAATAATTGCCTGAGAGGTATATGTTGTCCAATTATGAGAGGAAAAATATATTTAAACTGTAAAGTCAACACAAAACACGTGACTTCTAGGACAGTCCAGAAGCTGGCAGTTCCTTGAATACTCACTTGAATCCCAAGCATCCTGCTATTTGTGATAACTCTGAGCACTTCGAATAGTGCCTTGTTGTTGTGCTCATTATGTAAGTAAGACTCAGCATTATTGGCTTTAGCAACTTGATCTAAATATTAAGACAGTAATTTTCAAAGTATTACAAGGAAGATAGCTGTAAATTCCAGTCAAAGCATTCTAAATTTTCAATGCTTCAATATTCCTAGAAATAAAATAAAATAATCTCACTGGCCAACCAAACTAAAGATTTCAATTTTTCTTATAGAATCTAATATTTTCATGTAATCTGCCGCATTTATGGTCAAACATCCCAAACTGTGAGACTTGTGGTAAAGACATGAGTAACACAGGTAATAGCCTATTAATGATTGCAAGAGAGGCTTATTAAATTTTGAAGTATTCAAGTTTATTGAGGTATGTTGTTTAAAAATATAGTGTGTAAGCATTCTTCTCCAATAATTGTTTTTCAAAAAGAAAATGCTGACAATAGAACTAATGGCATAGCATTCATTTTAGTAGTTAAACAGCACTTTTTTTCCCCTTCCTCCTTAAAATGTGATTCAAAGTAAAATCACTCCTCAGAATAAACAAAATGACTTAAGGTGATCATTCTGAAACTTGAATTCATAGTACCTGGGAAGTCCCAGTATAGTTGACAAGAAATGTTTTGTATTTCTACTTTGAAATCTCATTTCCAAATATCAAAAAAGCATATGAGTCGATGGAAAGTGTGGTACAACAGAGTGTGTTACTTCTGCTGCTTCTGGCCTTGTCTGCAGTCAGATAGGAAGAGAATGTATAGAAACAAATAGGAAATGGATAAAGAGAGGATTTATGCTGATGTTGGTCCTGTTGTTTTTGTTATTAAAAGCCTTTTTTGTAAGGGGTGATGGTGTTCAGAGTTGGATGGTTTGGCACAGGCAGGTCCAAGCAAAATTTACTTCTGAGTAGGAAATAAAAAGGAAATCTAGTCAGATGGTGAATATTTCAGTGTTGGAGAGGAATTCCTTTCTCAGGGTTCAGCATTGGTCTAATCATGTGTTGTTTCTATGTTTTCATAAATGTTTTTAGTGATCTCTTAAGGATCTCTGTGTTCTGTGTACCTTAACAGATTGCACTTATAATGATGTAGGGGAAAAAAAAAGTCTGTAACAGGTCAAAGCCATTGTGCATTTACCTAGACAGATCCAGATTTTAATGATTTAAAACCTTCTTTTACAGTATTAATCATGCTATCTGCTCTTCAGAAAGAGATCATATTCTCTATTTCCTTATATTTTAAACAAAGCTGAATGAATTTAGTATCATTCACAGATATTCAATCTGCAGGTAGGAGATCTGAATAAAAGATGACATTTAAGAGCTTTTGCATTTTTGTATTTTGTGAAGTCAGTGATGCTCACCCATACATGTGATGGTAGCATAAAACCCTTCAAAGTGCCTGTACACCATTTTTTGATTGTTTGTAACTCTCAATATCCTTTGGACTTTTGAGAAGTTGCATAGTCAACACTTTTTTACTACATCCATTTGTCACCTAAAAAAGTGGAAGCAATGCTGTCCAAGTGGCTGCAGTCAGTAAAAGGTTAAAAAGACACAATACCACCTCATCTGTTCAACACAGATGACAATGAGGTTGTAGAAGGACTTACAGAAGGCTTCAAGATGCATGGTAAATTTTCCAGTAATTTGAGGTACATGAAAGATGATGAATTCATTATTTCATAAGATGACAAATGATGGCTTGTAGGTAAAGGGAGGGCTGAGTGTCATAGGAATATAGTACAGATTTTCAGTAATATCTGAGATAAAACAGTCAAAACCACAAAGAGCAAGAGTGTTGCAGTGGAAAGGGGAATCTTACTGAGTTTTGAAGTTTGGTATGTAGGCTAAGTCATTACCCAAGACAGTAAAGAACGCCTTGGCATGTTTATTAGGGAGAGTTCAACTTTTATATAAAAGCCTATTTTTTGGAAATAATTGCAATGGGACAATTTGTTTTATATTTTTTTCTAAAAATATTTAAGCATAGGTCTTATAGACAAATGTTTAGAGTTCTGTGGCCAACAAAGAAGTCTAGTGGCTGGGTTACTTTCACAAGGAGAATTGTCACCAATCTTATCAACAAGAAATTGAGTCTGCAAATCTGGATTTCAGATGAGTGAGGCAATAATTCAAATACTCCTGGATGAAGAAGGGTACAAGCTCAAATGATGAGAACTAAATGAAATTGATAACCCATCACTCAGAAAGAATAGTGAATAATTAAACCACTGTTGAGAAATGTGATTTATCACAGAACCAAATTTCAGAGCAGTTATGGTTACTGGTGAAAATAACCGATAACAAAATTTATGTTTGCCTTTTGGAAATCATTGACATAAATTAGCCATCAAAGGAAACAGGGCCTGATGGAGCCCTTGTGTCCTATGTCCTATCACGCCAGTTTGTATGAGTTGCATCTACAGTAGTGACTGATGCAGTATGAAGAAAGAAGAGTAACAGGTTGATTTGCCATGTCCTGTTTCTATTCTAGGAGTATATATCTATTTTTTGTGTTTACTGGCAATGAGGTTGATGCCAGTTGCTAGTCTTAGGCACGTAATATAAATCTGTACCAAACAAATAATACAAAGCAGGTTTTTATATGGCTGTTCCAGATGACCATTCCCATTGCCCATGCTGTTTTTAGTAGAAATACTTGCATGTGCAGTGAGTAGGCTGCTGGAGAACCTCTGAGACAACTTCTGAGGAAAACACCTTGTATTCAAATAGCATATGGGGCATTCTACCTTGACGTATTCCTTCAGCTTTTGTTCTACCTGTGGAGAAAACTTGTACACTTCAATCTTATTTCAAGGTGCAGTTGAGTTGGTAACACGACTCAAATGGAGATGCATATTGTGATAGAAATGTATTACATTGTAAGTGAAAAGAAATACTCTGGTGCATGAAGTGGGTTATGTAGGCGCACCGAATGCAGCATGCATTCCTTCTGCTATAGCACCTTCTTTCCTCTCTTTGCCAATCCTGCCAGTCAGATAAAGAGGAACACCTCTGATTAATTACTGGCTTTCGAAAATATAATGATTGCCTTCTGAAATTGGCATTTTCTTATGTTGGCAGGGTGATTCCTGGTTTTACGTGTTTGTTTGTTTTTGTAATATTCTATGTTCCAATTTTTCTAATTTTCACCATTAAAATATATTTGGTAAGGTATCAACATAAGATGAACGACAGATTTGTTCCTGGTCTGCTAAAACAGATTGTATCTACAGAGAAGTAGTTAGGGGTTAGTTCTCTTTCGTATATGCAATATTTATATCAGTATGTCTATGGATGGCATATAAGCTTCTTATCTGCAATCGTTTCCATTTAAGGCATGGTGTATTTTTCCAAGGAAGTATCACAGATCTAAGTATGTAATTGTTCTCATTCATTTTGTAGATGAAGTCTTTTGAAGCATACATATATATATGTGCGTGTGTGAGTGGTGTCTGTTCCATATAAGCCTTTTTGAGGGTACAATTCACGTTTTGAAAGTAGCATTGAGTAGAACAAGAGTCTCATAGGCATATACATATTTAATCTGGGGAGCAAGTTCATTTGTATCAGGCTTATTATTCCCCAAGGTCTCTATCCACTATCAGTGATTTGTTTAATGAATGCATCAAATCTCTCGGGATTAAACTTCTTAAATATTTTAATGTCATTAGCTACCATTGGAAATCTCAGTGTAGTTCTGAATAAGATAGTTGTATCCGGGTGTTCTGTGTTCTTTTCAGTCGTGTGTTTTTTGCTGTAAGTTCTGCTTCTCCTACTTGCTCTGCTCTCACCACCCAGTGATTTTTTTTTTTAAGAGAAAGGATAGTAAGTGTTGGTTGCAATTACTGTGTATGGATTATGTTTAATGTGGCCTTCCTGACAAAGGCTTTGTTTTNTATTCTTGATCTAATTGTTTACTTTTATTCTTTTTTAGTGGAGCTTTTTGGTTTTTTGTATATGCCTTTGTAACATTTTTCTTAAACAGTGCAGCATAGCTCCGCATGTGATGACTCGTGCTGCTGGTTTTTGGTAGCAGATAGCATCATACAGTGAATTGTTTCACTGAAGGATTCCTGTGTGTCACCAGTGAAGCTATGAAGGCATTGCCTTTAAGGGGTCAAAGCTAAGTAGTATCCACATCAAGGAGACATCTCTGAAAGGAAGAGATTCTTAGACTGATATCTGCATGGGCTGATACTGTTGATCAAATTCCCAGAGCTGTCATTTTCAAATTCTACTGAAAATGTTAGTGGTGTTTCTTCAAATAAGCAGAACAAGCTGAAAACAGCTGCAGTTGTAAGAAAAAGGAATAATTTTCAATTTCACAGATAACACTATTTATTTTTACCGGAGGGGCTGTACCTGTGCAGGGGACGATTGCCTGTTGCCAGGAGCTTCACAGATGTTCCAATGAGAATTATTAGTGTGTTTTTTTGTTTGTTTGTTTTGTTTTTTAAATACTTAATCAATTTAGCAGTGAATTTGTAGGGTGCCTGGGTCTGCTTTCCTTGACTTGTAAATACCAGAGAAGTTTACATGGTAAGATGTATTATTTTGGCTCAAGACACAAGATCTCCCAGTTGGAAATATTCTTAATACTCTTCTCTGTATCACAATATAGGTCCTTTAGAGCTATAAAGACAAGAAATCCCTCTTCTAACTTGGACTTACTGCAGTATTGGGTCTATAATTAAATGAGTTTACTGTAACACTGCTTTAATATTTGTCTGTTAAAGTCAAACTTAAAACTACTCAAAACAGAAAAGCAAACTTAAAGCAACCATTTCATTTGTGGGAGATATTGAAAGTTATCACTGAAGAGCATTCAGCTGCAGGTGTATAGGTGGATGCTTTCTTGTCCACCTGATTCTGCCTGTGACAAAATACTTGAGCTGTATGAGTGCTGAGTAATGTTCTAATTCAGGAAGTTTTTATATATCCACAAATTTTCTTAGATAAGGTTTTCTTGGTAGGGCAATCAGTGTTTCATCTGTTAGATAAATCATATAGCTCTCAAAGATATACGAAGCCATTATGTGTTGAGCCAGTACCTGGGAGGAAGTAGAGCACTGGAAGGATGCTTAATAGCAAAAAAACAAACAAACAAACAAAAAAAAAAACACTGGCTTTTGTGAAAATGATTGATGAGAATTGTATAGAATATCCAGGGTTGATTCCTGCCACTGCCCTGTAGACTACCTTCAATACTTACTTTTGCAGAACCAGTGCAGGGTTTCATTTGCACTTTCTGTGCCCACACTGATGACTTATTCATAGGTTGCTAATCCATATTCTGTTCTTCCTATATTTTGAACTTGTGACAGAGATGCTATTAGTTACCCCAAGAGTTTATCTTGTGTTTATTGTTGTTTCCATGACTACTGCTTTTTGATCAGATTTTTTTTTCCCCCTATGATACTTCAGTTCTTCTCTAAATGTTATTCTGCTTGAGTAGAAGATACTGCCATGTTGGAATTTTTCACAAAAATTGAGGTTCTGGGAGGAGGAGGAGAAAATAAGAAAGTGATTACAGACATTTTCAGTCCTTCCTTCACCAAAACAGTCACCAGTTTCAAAAAGAGAGTGTTAGGGAAGGTAATCACTTCTGGAATCTGGAAAGCTTTTTTGGTGGTCCATAATGCAAAACAGGGTATTTTCTTAAAATAATGTTATTTATTGCCATAATGCAAAAGCAAATTAAGAGAAAAGTTGGGTTTTATTGGTTTATTTGATTTTATTCGTCTGGATTATAATTTTAAAATCTTAGTTGCAAGCCATTACAACATTTGAAACTGATCATGTTGATGATGAAAATCATTCCGCATCTGGGAAAGTCAGTCCACTTGTATGCATTTAATGTGTCATTTATGGATTCATTTGTTTTATTTAATTAGCTGGACTCTTGTACTCATTGCCCTGAAACACTGCAGTGTAATGTTTATGGAAGTACATGTGACCTTGCAGATACAGTCCTAGCCATTCTCTCATCTTCTGAGAATACAAAATTCATATGGTGCTCTCCAAAAAGGAAAACATCTGTGCTGCCTCGATGCCAAATTAGTTGTCATTATATTTGAATAAAAGGTCAACAGTTTGAGACAAAATCTAATTATCATCTATTGCTGCTTATATTCTTTGTGCAAATTGAACATTTATGTTTCTTAATAACAATTCAAAAGATCAAAGTACATCTTTGTCAAGTTTCCTTGTTATTGCCATCTATGCTGGTGTCATCAACTCTGGTGCAGACACAGACTGACAGAATAGCTAGAGCTAATTACTTGAAATACATTCGTGAAAGCTATTAGTAAAGTGCTGTCACAGTTATCACATGTGAAAATATGAATAGTGCTGTATTGTTACCTGTGGAGCAAGGCTTTATTTAAATAAAAAGTTTGTTGAAGAATGAGTATGACTTGATTGAAACTTGTACTTCCACACAAAATAATTCATTAAAAAAGTGGATCTTTTTACGTTTTATGAATTAAAAACCAACTTTTCAGCTCAGAACATTTCATTTCAAAATGCACTTTTTAAAAATGATCATTATTCACAAAAATCTATTCCAAAACTAAATCTGGCCATTATTTCTAAGCTCTCAGTATCCATTTGTGGGGCACAGGACTTCAAAAAGAAACCTGTATTTTCAACTTGTCAAAAGCATTTTCCATTGTGACACTGAACAGATTTTGCACAGGTCAGCAGCTGACATGCTTGCTGATTTTTTTTCCCTTGCAAAATATTTCTTGACCATGGAAGTCTGAAAATCCTGGTGACAATGCACTACCCACAAGAAGAACCTGCCGAAGCTTCCAAGCAGAATTCATTTTCATAAAAAGCTATACAAGTGAAAACATACTTTCACTTTGTATGCTTTTTAACTGCATTGAAAGAAGAGATCTGGAGTGTGTTGCGTTCACAGATGGTTTCATCAACAGCTACATTAGTGATGAGTAGACTTGATACCCTCTTTGTGTGTGCTTTCACATAAGGGCAACACATCTCTTTGGAGGAGTATGGCTGGACCTCTCTGTTCTCAAGTAACTAAGAGAATTTTCAAGCTGAGCATATTTTATGCAAACGTCAAATAGATGCCAAGTAATAATACTTGTGACATTCCTCTTGCTTTTAACACATAAATAAGATTGCAAGTAAAAACAGAATTTTCTTGGTAGTATTAGATAAATACTATCTTGCTTGAGCTCCTGAAAGCCATATTAATATCTTTTACCTGTAAATTATGCAGTTGGATTCATTCTTAGTATCTCAAATTCAACCTTGTAATTTAAATGTTTTTTTTTTTTTAATGTGCATTAATTTTAATGAATGACTGGGAGGTTTATTGGAGGAAGGGAGGTAAAGTATTGTCTCTGAAGCCTCAGTGTCTAATCAAATAGCTATAAATAACCTTTGGTACTGTAAGCCCCTACCTAGAACTGATTCCTGTCAACTGATTTCTGAAGTTGGGAATGGACCTGAACACAGGTCCACCTTCCCAACTCCCCTCCTACATACCCCTCCACTTCATAGAATTATAGAGTTGCTTCAGTTGGAAGGGACATTTAAAGGCCATCTAGTCCAACCCCCTTGCAGTGAACAGGGACACCTACAGCTGGATCAGGCTGCTCAGAGCCCTGTCCAGCCTGACCTTGAACGTCTCCAGGGATGGGGCATCCACCATCTCTCTGGGCAACCTGTTCCAGTGCTTCACCACCCTTATTGTAAAGATCTTTTTGCTTATATCTAATCTAAATCTTCCCTCTTTTAGTCTGAAACTATTTCCCCTTGTCCTGGCACAATAAACCCTGCTAAAGGGTCTGTCCACTTCTTTCTTGTAGCTCCCTTAAGAGATTGAAAGGCTCTCCTCTGGATGCGCTCCAACAGCTCCATGTCCCTCCTGTACTGAGGACTCCCCATCTGGACCCAGTACTCCAGGTGGGGTCTCACCAGCACAGAGCAGAGGGGCAGGATCACCTCCCTTGCCCTGCTGGCCATGCTTCTTTGGATGTGGCCCTGGATGTGGTTGGCTTTCTGGGGTGGGAGGGCACGCTGCTGGCTCATGTTCTGCTTGCTGTCCACCTGCCGAAGTTCCTTTCAGCAGGGCTCTGCTCGATCCTTTTGTTCCCCAGCTTATATTGATAGTGGGGGTAGCCGCGACCCAAGTGCAAGACTTTACACTTGTCTTTATTGAACCTCATGAGGTTCTCCTGGGCCCACTGCCCGAGCCTGTCCAGGTCTCTCTGGATGGCATCCCCTCCCTCAGGTGTGTGAACCGCACTACACAGCTTGGTGTCATCTGCAAACTTGCTGAGGGTGCACTCGATCCTACTGTTGATGTCGTAGATGATGATGTTAAAGAGGACTGGTGTCCCTCAGGGGTCTGTACTGGGCCCACTTGTCACTGACCTCCATCTGGACATTGAGCCATTGACCACTACTCTCTGGGTACGATCTTGCAACCAGTCCTTCACCCATCGTGTGGTCCACCCATCAAATCCATATCTCTCCAATTTGGAGAGAAGGATGTTATGGGGGACCATGTCAAAGGCCTTCCTGAATTCCAGATATATGACATAACTGGCTCTTCCCTTGTCCACTGATGCCGTTACACCATCAGTTACCTTACAGTAATAGGTTTTAAGTACTGTATAATATGCCAAATCTTTGATCCATGTTCGTTGGCAATGAAAACTCATCATATTTAACCTGCAGTAGGTTGGCATTTGTGCACATGCTCAGATGTCATGGAAGAATGGCTGAGGGTAGAGGTGTACACCCTTGATTTTTTGCATGTTCCATCCAGTCCATACAGGAAACCAGGGAAACTTTAGCACAGTTCGCTTACAGACTTCAAAGAGAATGCAATAAAAGGTGGTGTAATGCAAAAATGAATCAGAGGTTTGTGGACTGGGAGACTTCTTTCTGCAACTAAGTGTTGCTAAGAATGGCTATCAGTCTCTCTCCAACAAACTTTTCTTATTTTCTAATATATATCATTACTATAGTTTGATCTTTTAGAAAGAAACTGGTAATGTTTAATGTCACATTTGTACATTAATGTACAACTGTACTTAGTTTGCTTTTTGAGAGCATGAGATTGACACCAAGAAGTTAGTTGTTAAAATAAAGACAAAAAAGACAGTGTGACAGCTATCCAGGAGCAGGAAGAATTCAATCCTAGCTCCTACACATTTCAACTAAATAATTTCACTCCTATTTTTTTATATTCTTTACCTTGGGTCATTCTGACATACTACATTCTGGTCCTTCGTAGGTTATGCATTTGTCCTTATTGTATTCATGGCAGTCTGTTTGCATCTACTTCTTATGTTTGTAGCTGCTTGAAAATGTAACTCTCAATAAAAGTGTGCATGTTTATATGCATGGCTTTACGTTCATATTTTTGTGCAAATTAAAAAAAAAAATGGAGAAATTACAGCAGGTTCAAGTTGAATTAGGTTAAATCTGCTATATCAGTAATGACATCAAAGTGCTTGATTTTAGAATTTTACTAGTTTGAGTCTGGAGTCACAAGTCTGATTCTCTTTTCCCAGCATTTTTGCTCATAGTCTCAGCTAAGAAGTTGGGTATTGAGTGGGCTATAAAATGGAAATTGTCTGTGCCTGCTGGAGTTATTGATCTCAAATTAGAGGTATTTTGTACCAGTGAGCAAATGTGTGCTGATTGGTACCAGCAGGGCTTGTAAACGCTGGTCTGTAGTTTAGACACTATCTTGGTATAAAATGAGGGCATGGTGGTCCAGATCTAAAGTTAGAAAGTACACTCCTTGTATTTGCACGGTTCTATCTATCTAGAAAGGGAACATGGAAATCCTGTTCTGCGGTTGTCTTTGTGACAGCCTTGGGGATGAAGCTTTGAAATGTGCAGTTTTCTCTCCTCAGCATGGACAGTACATTTCCCAGGAAAGGTTTCAAGAGTAAGTTTTCTCTGGTGAACCTAGTTAAATACCTTCTTTCTCATCTTACTTTGTTGTGCACTGGGCTGCACACCAAATTGGCTGTATTTCAACACTGCTGAATGTGTACAGTTTGATAAGCATGTAGCAAATCTCCAGGATGAAAGGCACTGTATAAACGTCAAGTTATTTACCCATTTAAAAGGATTTCATCCTTCAGAACCATAAATTCAGCACCATTTGCTAACACAAAATTAACTTTTTAATGTTGTAGAGCACTCCAATGCTAACTCATATATTAACATTCACATTCTTGCTAGTGGAGGATATGAAGGCTGGTTTGGCTAGAAGGTAAAGCGTCAGCAATTTATGTGCTTTATTCCTACTGGATTTGTAGTTGCGTTAATTGGCCATACCAGGTCTCAGAGTTCAGCAGCTTTCACTGCTCTTTTAGCCTGCCTCTTTTACAAGCACTATGGACCAAATATGCTTACATATATATATAATCAACAGAGACAGAAATCAGCAGGAGAAGTAAGAATACAACCAAGGGCAGCATAGTACTCCAGGTTTCTTATTGATAAGGTCAGCATAGGATAGCGCATCATTTCTGTCTATTACTATATTTGCTTCATGGAAGATTAATGACTTCTTTTATGGCAATTAGTTGTGGTTGCCTGAAAACTTGAAAAAATGGCAGAAAGCCTCCCTGTTTATTTCCAGCCTTGTGATGCATTACACACCTTGTGTTTTATCTTTGTTGGTGTTCCATCGCAAATTACATTTTTGTGTCAGACCATTTCCTTCAGCTTTCTGTTCCCTAAATTTGTCTTACTACTCTTATGTCCTTTTCTTAGAAGAAACAATCAATAGAAAGTGCTTTTAGCAGTGATATAGCACAGTGGTTTACTGTGGTGTAGGTGTTGGTGGTGTCAACACTCCTGACCTTCTATATATTGGGATTTTGGTTAAGTGGCAGGTATCATGTGGTGTTCCTTTAATATGTCTTATGGTGCCTGAACATGTCTGGAGCTGGGCTTTGTTGATACATGCTTGCTTCAGATTCTGAGGGAGAACTTAATGTAAAATCTTATTTACCATTTTTAAAATTATTCTGAAAGAATAGTTGTTCACACATTGGTAACAGAAATGCTTAATAATACTGAAAAAATGGAACATAAAAATATCACATGAAAATACATCCTATTTTCACTGGGCATTTACTGTCATTTACAGCGAGGCAAGACTTACCACTTTTTTCTTATGTAAGACCTGTAAGTACCACTTCATATTATAAGGACACAATAAGGACAAGAGGAGCAACAAGAAGCCTCATGATCTGCAAAGAAACCAACATGAATGAGATCCTAGATCAGTTCCTGAGGACAGGTATACAATTAGCATAGCGCTTGCTTTGAATGAAGAAGCAAAATATGCTGCTCTGCATCTAATTAGCTGCTTCTCCACAGCATTGGTAGGAAGATTTTTGGCTTTCTTAGTAACATCCAGAAAGGCTTCAGAGTTAGGAAAAAAAGCCTCAACTAAGGTAGTACTTAAACTAGATGAAAGTATTTAGTATTATCTGAATAAGTCTGATTTAGCTCTCTCATGTATACATGGTCTTTCACTATTTG
Organism: Alectura lathami; assembly: GCA_013399715.1. Taxonomy (NCBI): domain Eukaryota; kingdom Metazoa; phylum Chordata; class Aves; order Galliformes; family Megapodiidae; genus Alectura; species Alectura lathami. The sequence goes on along the minus strand of VXAV01011090.1, from coordinate 15,551 downwards.
CCTTGGGAAATATGTAGGCATATTTCTACTAAAGTTTAGTAGAAGCAAAGTGAGAGCAGCCTGTCACAGCATTTGCATGTTTCACACGGTATTTATTTTTTAATAAATATAGCAGCTAAATATCTTTTGTCTTCCTTTAGAATTGTAACATCTGACTGAAATTAAAAGGCTTCGGTCTACAGATGGTTTGAGGTTTTCACAGGTCTGAGTTAAGTTGCTGTGAGATAAAGCCTCTTGCCTTCCTGCTCAATCTTTTTAGTTGCTGTAGTTCACCCAGGACTGATATCTGCAGAGACAAACAGTAGAAAACAGAAACCTCTGTTGTTGACTGGGGAACTTCAGGGACATTCAGTGATGAATGCAAGTAGAAATGACAACCCAAAGCCATCTTTTAAATACCTTGAGAATCAATGTAATGTCATCTGGGAGATTAAAAATAATAATAATAATAATAACTAACTCTATCTTTTTATTTCCTTTGTAATGAATGTAACTTAGCTTCAGAAGCTTTAGTAAATGCGTTCTTTACAGATCTATGGAAATGCAAAGAATTTGAAGGACTAAGAAGCTACAGTAATGAAATGCCTAATATAGGTAAACACAGGAACTGCTGTTTTGCATTTTGCCTGCTTATTTATTGTTCACAGAGCCAAGTAAAGGTCATCTTTCAATAATGGCATTATAACCTTGGCCTCTTTGGTATCAAAATGTTATATATTGTAAAGAAATGTTTCTGTGAGGGGAGGATTTTAATTAAATAAAGTAAATCTTTTGTTTTCATTTTAGCACCAGTCCATTTTCATTCCGTACTGAAGTTCTCAGTAATTTATTCATGACCTTTAACTGCTTTTAAGAAATGTAGATTGGGAATTATTGTGCTCCTTGCCATTGGAAATGCCAAGACTGGAATGCCTTGAGAAGCTTCAAGGGACTTTATTAATGAGATCCACTTCTCACATTAGAATAAAGCAACTGTTTTTCTTGTATTTGTGAAGGATCAATGTTTAAAATCATATGGAGATTTTTGATCTAAGATAAACAAATGGTCTGTGTACATGAGGATATGTAATTTATGATGAATAATCTGCTTTGTTTAGGATTAATTTTCAGCCTTTGCTATTTTGACTTTACTCTCTTTAAAAGTTGGAATAATAAGAAAAAAACAATTGGTGTTCAAGGCAGAATAGGAAATTTTTTTCCATGTGTGCATGCATGTGTAGTATATAACACATCTACCCATGTATATGTAAGGTATGTTCAGAAATGGAAGATGTAAAGTGTATTCCTTCCCCAAATACCTTTGTTACAATGAGCTAATGCTACAGACACAAACTTCAAAGAGATTTAGATAGTATCACCTGGGAACTGTTGACATTTCTACACAACTTTCCCTTTTTTTCTACCCTGGGCTGTGGGTTCTTTGAGGCTTAGCAAAGTTAAACATCCCAGAAGACTGGCAAGGGTAGAAAGCTTGGGTGCGCTATCGCCTATATGGACTTCCCATACCATGATCTATTCTAGGTAACTCCTCTATTGTCTGGTGGCATTAGGCTTGAAGATGAGCAGAAAAAGAGGCAGGGAGAAAGAAAGAGACATTTTTATATAGATTATTAAAAAATACAAGTGCCCATCTCTAGTGATTAACAGTATAGATCTGGCAATACTTTTTAGTATAATTAATTTTATAATTAATACTTTCTGACACCGTCTGTGCTGTGCATTACATTTTGTTTAGACAAATGTAGTTACCCTGTCTTTTTGACTTTTATTCTGTACCCACTTAGTACTCTACAGCAAAGTTAAATAATACCTTTCAGAAACCTCTTTTTCAACTCACTTCAAGTTTTGTAGAAAAATGTACTTTGGGCCAGATGGGAAAGAATAATGCATTTTTAAGAAGAATTAATTTAGATTTATGACAAACTGGGTTGTAACCTTTGTAGTGGAATGGCTATTATTGGTATTTTCTGTTGGAGGTCATGAGAAGCTCATGTCTTATTTCTTTTCTAGTGACTAAGTGATATGATCCTTGCCAGCAGTAGAAATTATTTTTTTTCTAGTGTACTGTCTTGTGGCTAAAGTAGAATTTTATTATTTTATCAATATAAAGCGTGATACAGCGGAACCAAAGCATGAGAGTTTGATCTTAATATTAAAACTAATAAATATGCTAGAAAGACATTTTTTATCCTATCCTCTGTTAAAAGTGTCTCCTTTCTGTTCCTTAAATATGCGTATTAATTCATGGATGTTTGACAACAAGACTACCTGTGCATCTTTGCTGATGACAAGAGCTGTCCTATTTATGAGGAAACTCTTGGTATTGTAACAAGTGTTTGTACAGCATCTGGCCCACAAGATGTATTGCATTGCGTCACTAAATTTTAGATCTAGTTGCAAAATTTTGTTTGAGTTTCCAGATTGTAATGTTTGCCAGGTGTTCTCAAATTCAAATATAGAAGTTGGAATCATTTTTACGCAATCAATTTTGACTGTATTACGTTCATAACCAATAAGCATTTACCATTAGATGATTGGCATTTAGCATTTAAAGACCTGAAGACTAGTTATTCATTTGGCAAAAATTGTCCTGTCTAGGCTTCAGTTTTACATATTAAGACCTCTCTAAAAGAAACCCACCAACTAAGCAGAGAGAGAAAATACAGAGGAGTCTGCAAATGGGAAGGAGGAAACTGAGACAAAGTAAAAATGCCATTCAAGAAGAGGTTTAAGACATTTCTAGGAGACAAACAGGGTACAAATGAGGAAAGGAGTACAGAGTTGTCAGGGCAGGGCTAGTCCTGGTAAGGCACAGCTGTGGGAGTTGGAGAAGGTGAACCAGTAAGAGCAGCAGTTGGAAGGTGTTTGGGATCAGGAGAGAAAAATAGAGAAAGTAAGGAATGGGTGAAGTGAGGTAAAAGAAAGTTAAGAGAGCTTAATTAGTTTAGATGTCAAAAACAGCTCTTCTGTGGTAAAGGCTTGACATTAAGAAAAAAAAATCTGTTCAGAGCATTCTATGCTTCCTCTGATGTGCTGGCTACTTAAATTCTCTGTATTCCTCAGTACATTTTGTGGTAGAGAGATCACCAAAGATTCAGTGTCTGGTGGAATGTGTGAATCATAGAATGGCTTGGGTTGGAAGAGAGCTCAGAGATCATCTAGTTCCAACCCCACTGCGGTGGACAGGGCTGCCAACCACTAGCTCACTAGATCAGACTAGACCAGGAACTCATCCAGCCTGGCCTTGAACACAGCCAGGGATGGGGCAGCCACAGCTTCTCTGGGCAGCCTGTGCCAGCGCCTCACCACTCTCTCAGGGAAGAATTTCTTCGTGATGTCCAACCTAAACCTCCCCTCTTTCAGTTTTAGCCCATTCCCCCTTGTCTCCTACCATTATTCATCCGTGTAAAAAGTCAGCCCCCCCCCGCCTGTAAGCTCCTTTCAAGTATTGGAGGGCCGCAATGAGGTCTCCCCGGAGCCTTCTCTTTTCCAAGCTAAACAATCCCAACTCCCTCAACCTTTCCTCACAGGACAGGTGCTCCAGCCCTCTGATCATTTTGGTGGCCCTCCTCTCAACCTGCTCCAACAGCTCCACATCCTTTCTGTACTGGGGTCCCAGGTCTGGACGCAGCACTCCAGGTGAGGCCTTACAAGGGCAGAGTAGAGGGGGACGATCACCTCCCTCTCCCTGCTGGCCACCCCTCTCTTGATGCAGCCCAGGATGCCATTGGCCTTCCTGGCTGCAAGAGAGCACTGCCAGCTCATGTCCAGCTTTTTGTCAATCACAACGCCCAAGTCTTTCTCCACAGGGCTGCTCTCAAGGAGTTCTTCTCCCAGTGTGTACACACACCTGGGATTGCCCCCACGCAAGTGCAACACCTTGCACTTGGCCTTGAACCTCATCAGGTTCTCGTGGGCCCACTTTTCCAGCCTGTCCAGGTCCCTCTGGATGGCATCCCTTCCTTCAGGGGTATCAACTGCACCACACAGTGTGAAGTTTCATTGAGAAAAGCAACTTGAAACTGGGTTGATAGGCTTGTACAGCTCCATTTTAGACAATAAGCAGAACTGAGAAAATGAGAGAAGATTTGAAAGAACCAGAAGTGGGAGATGATAAATGCGAAGAAGATGAGAGGAAAGGTCAGGCTTATGAAGAACAGGCTGAATAGTCACTGCCTTGGAACGTCCTCAAGGGTTCCTGAACACGGTGGTTCCTCTGCTAGCTGTAAACGTTTCTAGAAACAATCAACAATTTCTGTACTGAAGCTCCATTGTTCCAACAGTCACGTCTGCTACTGCTGCTTCTGATTCTGCTACCTCAAGTAGAAATATTATCTGGTAGATTTAAAGGCTCCCCAATAGCTGATGCTGGAGCACTGATGTCTGTGAAACATCAAATAAGTTTTGATATTTTGCCCTGATTTTAATCTTAGTTTAGACAATAAATATTTTTCAAAAATAGCTTAAAAGGACACTGTGACAATTTTGACAGCAGATCATAATTTTTACAAATCCTACTAGTATGCATGTTTCTGCTACTTTAGCTGCTACTTCTTGTAACACAATTCTAATTTCTTTTCTTGTTTACCACTTGAAACCAAGACCAGGATGGGCCTTGTCTGAGAACCCAACAATGTTATGTCATGAATTCAAATTATTATTTTTTTCCTCTGAGTTATTCTTTCCAGCTTGTGCAAAAAGGCACACTCTGAAGTAGGCACAGTGCTGCAGGAGAAAATGGATTCTCTTAGAACAGAAGTAGTTGACTATTGCTCTGAGGAGATTTCTTTGCATCTAGTAAGAGAGCTTACCAGAGAAGGTAAGCTAGACCTGCCGTTTACCAACAGACAAGGACTGGTGGGAGACATGGTGGTTGGAAGCTGTCTGGGGCATAATGACCATGAAATGATAGAATTCTCTGTTCTTGGGGAAGTCAGGAGGGGAGTCAGCAGAACTGCTACCTTGGACTTTCAGAGGCAGACTTTCAGCTGTTTAAGGCATGTGTTGGATGCTGAAAATTTATGGTTGAATGCTGTCTCCCACATCATTCTCCTGGAGAAGCTGGCATCCTGTAGCTTGGACAGGTGTGGTCTTCGGGTAAAAAAACTGGCTGGCTGGGCACAGAGAGTGGTGGTGAATGGAGTTGAATCCAGCTGGCAATCTGTTATGTATGGTGCTCCCCAGGAGTCAGTACTGGGGCCGGTCCTCTTCAATATCTTTATTGATGATCTGGATGAAGGCATCGAGTACACCCTCAGTAAATTTGCAGACGACACCAAATAGGGAGCAAGTGTTGATCTGCCTGAGGGAAGGAAGGCTCTACAGGGGGATCTGGACAGGCTAGAGAGATGGGCTGAGGCTAACTGCTTGAGGTTCAACAAGACCAGGTGCCGGGTCCTGCACTTTGGTCACAATAACCCCATGCAACACTACAGGCTTGGGGCAGAGTGGCTGGAAAGCTGTGAGGAGGAAAAGGACCTTGGGGTGCTAGTTGACAGCTGGCTGAATGTGAGCCAGCAGTGTGCCCAGGTGGCCAAGAAGGCCAGCGGCATCCTGGCTTGCATTAGGAACAGTGTGGCCAGCACGACTAGGGAGGTGATCGTCCCCCTGCACTCAGCATTGGTGAGGCCGCACCTCGAGTGCTGTGTTCAGCTTTGGGCCCCTCGCTACAAGAAGGACATTGAGGCCCTGGAGTGTGCCCAAAGAAGGGCAACGAAGTTGGTGAAGGGCCTGGAGCACAAGTGTGATGGGGAGCAGTTGAGGGAACTGGGGCTGTTCAATCTGGAGAAGAGGAGGCTCAGGGGAGACCTTATTGCTCTCTACAGCTACCTGAAAGGAGGTTGTAGCATGGTGGGGGTCGGCCTCTTCTCCCAGGTAACAGTGATAGGATGAGAGGTAATGGTCTCGGGCTGTGCCAGGGGAGGTTCAGGTTGGATGTTAGGAAAAACTTCTTCTCTGAGAAAGTGGTCAGGCATTGGAACAGGCTGCCCAGGGATGTGGTGGAGTCTCCTTCCCTGGAGGTGTTCAGGAAACATGTAGATGTGACACTTAACGACATGGTTTAGCAGGCATAGTGGTGTTACGTTGACAGTTGGACTAGATGATGTTAGAGGTCTTTTCCAGCCTTTATGACTCTATGATTCAATGATTGTGCGATTCTAAGCCTGCCACTGACATTATTTTCTATCTTATATCGGGAAAGTGACTATGCAGGCTTTTCCTGTGTGTTTAATTTTTCCTTGTTTTTAAGATTCCTAACCCCAGATTATGATTTGCAGATGTGGAGATTGTTCCCAACTGCTTATAATTTCTTGGGAAATGGACTTTGATAGAAGAATTCCTGCATGGGTTCAGAACCTTAACAATCAAATCTTAAGTGTCTCATCCTGACAGTCAAGAAATAACGGATGCCTTGACATTAACATCTCTCTGCTACAGCAGAGTAGTAGCCACTAGTGTAAAGGGCGTTGTGAAAATAAATTAGCGAACTTTTTGGGAAACACACATAAAGTATGGAAAGGAGAACCACCAAAGTAGCTCTGAGGAAATTAATAACTCTAGGAGGATGTTAATAACTCCTTCTTTGGACCAAGATGTAAATTGTATGCTGTAGGAAATGTGTAGAGTCACATGTTGAACAACAAAGAGAAAACAGAATATTGAATTAGTAGCTAATTAAGCAGGTACTGTCCATCAGGAGCCCTAAATAAGTTTCAGATTATGCAAAACTAAATTAAAAAGAATAGCATGCAAAGACACAATGATACTGTATATGCAAAAGGGGCTATGTTAAAGTTGCACAGTCAGCCTCTGCAGTTGCCTCACATTTGAGTACTGAACCTTGCAACAATTGTAATGTTCTTTGATTAGTATTTTGTTTCATAAAAACTCATTTGCACATAAATCTATGTATATTTCTGCACAAATGTTTATTACACAGACTCTAATTGGGTGATTACATTCTGTTTTGGTAACACACTAGATTTTTCATATTCAAGCTTTACTTTTAGTAGACCCTAGAGGCCTAATCCAGGCTTGAATTTTCCTATTCAAGCATGATTATAAAAGCCTTTTTCCCCAAGAAGTGGTAACATTGCTATAAATTATTTGGGGTTACTACTAAGTATGTTTTGTGCTAAGTTTATTTCATTAAGAAGCCATTTTTCCATAGTGTTCTGTCTGTTAATGGTTTGTCCTGCAACTGGTGGTAATGCTGTATATATATGTCAGCTGATCTTTCCTGGAGATTTTGAAATCCCTAGTTCAGTGTTTATTATTATGCACACACTAATACATACACACCACTTTTACATGTTAAAAAATGAGCTCTGAGTTGTCAATGTAGACCTAAATTCAGTACTATTACTATGTTTGCGTGTGGATTCTGACAAAGAACTAGTGTACATGACTAAAAACCTCACTAAAAGCTCACACTGGATTTGAATATAGATGGGTTTTCAGCAGAACAACAGTTGTCTTCGCATTGAAATAATGTCAAACAAAGGAAATGGAAAGTTGTTCTTTTGTATGTGTGTGTATCAGGGGAGGGGGTGTTAGTCTGTCTTTTGCTTTTCTAAGTACAGTAAAAATAGGAAGAGCTTGATTTATGCAGGTGATACAGAAGAAAGTGTGGGCACCATTGTTACAGAAAGTAATTTAGAACTGGAATAAAAAAAAAAGAAGAAATCTTCAGATTGCTGCTGCTGGAGGAGGACTTAGGCAGAGAAGGAAGCATCCTGTCCTTATTTTGAAAACATCGCAATCCAATTTTTTACCAACTAGTCATATCTGCTAGTTATTGCACAGCCTGCCAGAAATGCATGTGGGCTCTCTAAGTCAGTGAAAGATTAGCGATCAGTGTTTTTACTCATATTATTAGAGGACTCCCAATCAGTGCATCTTATAAAAGTGTGGAATAGCAGTACAAAATTTTGATTTTTAGAAACTGACAAAATACCTTGAAGTAACAGCCATCTCCTCTTCACGCATCTGAACAACCTCTACTCTGCTTGAGAGTTTCCCTGTGAAATTCTTCTCTGTTTCCCTGTGAAATTCTGAATTTTGCAGAGAATTCTATGAAGTCTAAATTGGCAAGCTACAAAATCAGAAAATCGAAAGTGATATTGTAATAAAAATTAAAAACTATTGTAACCTTTAAAAATTATACTGATATTTACCTGCAATGTAAAAACATGAATTTTATACAAAAAGCTTATTCTGAAATTAAAAAGTAAGTTTTCCACTCCCATAATGGGTTTTGATCTAAAGGTGTACACCACTGTAATAAGTTTCAGTAATGACCAAGTGCCTTTCTGTGTAGCCTTTCAGAAATCGGAGATACTTTCTGATGGAAAATTGTTCTGTCAAAAGTTTTCTGATCTGTTCAAGTCATACCATCCTTTTACCTAAGCCATAAGAATAAATGAATTTCTTTGATATGGAAATTCATTTCTAACTAGGAAGAGGAACTCTTTCTGAGTGTGTATTTCTTTCATTAAAACTTATGCGAGTTTAGCAATTGTGCATGTTGATGTATTTGAACAATTTTCTCAGTGCTATCAAACTGTATGACAAGATTGTAAGATAAAAATATCTGAAATCCTGTTTCAGTGATAACTGTTCAATTTTTTTGTCCATTCATTTTACTACAATGAAGTAGAAACATATAGAAAAGGATTTCATTATTATTTTTTAAGTTTGATTTCATTTTGATTTGAAAAGAGAGAGAGTAGGAATTCAGGATGCCTGGGAGCATAAGCAGCACTTCCCCCTTTTAGTTTCACAAGATATGGAGAATTTGAATGTGGTGGGCCCTAGCCAGCCTTGAAATCTTGAGTTTGCTGGAAAGTGTGTGTTCCAGAGCTTATGCATTCCCTGAATCTGTGTTCCTTAGCTTTTTACATAGATTTCAGGATAAGTGAAAGCTTTTAAGATGATTCTTAGCATCTCAGCTCTTGCCGCCTTCTCCACCTACTTACAGTGTAAGGTCTAAAAGCAGAAGCTATCCAGATGAGGAAGCTGGCAGATGGAGCTGGAAAACACAGATTCTACTGTAAATTGCCAGAAAGTGAATAATCTCCATGAAACACAGTTGTAGCAAACCAGTATTCTCCTACACAAAAACAAAAATCACAGAACATCCAATGACATCTGTCTTTCATGCCACAACTGATTTTGCAATACTGTTTGCTGAAGACCTTTTTTGCAGTAAGAGTCCTATAACTGGCCAAACATCGCAATGCTCCAACTTTCTCTCCTTGGCTCTGTCAGATGTGACTGGTTAAAAAATATATATATATTGGACTATTTTCAGAATGCACAATACTTAAAGCCACCAGTAACTGGAAAAGGCCTATGGAGAGGCATGGCAGTGGTTAGTTCAGTAACTGACACACTTCGTAGCTGAGAAATGCAAGTTAGTGCTCGTTGGAAAGTGTAATTTGAGGTAAGCATACATATTGCCAGGCTCTAACTAAAAAGTAAAGATGACATTGTCAGAGATTGTTCAACAACAGAGGCAGCAAGTGGAAAAGTAAACAGCAATGGAACGTTTAAACAGAGAGACAGAGAATAGTTCTATGTTACATGTAAGTCAATTATAACCACTCAGCTGGAATGCGACATTCAGTTCTGGTCAAAAAAAGATAGTACAGAAAGTAGAGTAGGTATATGCAGGGACGCTGAATAGAAAGACTTCCATGTAAAGACTCAACATATTATTTCATTTTAGAAAAGATTAAAGAGAAGAAATGATAGAAATGTGTAAGTAGATACAGTACAGAAGACACAGCACAGTCTCATGCTTACCTTTTTTATTATATAAAAACAACAAGAAAGAAAATGGATTACTAGAAGAAAATGAAGAAAGTTATACTTTTTGTAAAATACAAATTTAGTAAGCACTGACTATGTGTGACTCATTTTCACTGGCAGAATAGAACTGAGTCTAAGATCTTAATACATTTTTTAAATGATTTAGATGTCTGCATGCTTCTTTCAACCTTGTGTTACACTGAGTAGGGATTTTGTAAACAATATGTCTTTCAGGCTGAAGAGTTAAGAAGGAACATCCCCAACAGGCAGATTATTTCATAACTGTTCATTACTTTCCCCAAGGTATCTTGTCACACTCTCTGTTTGCGACAGGCTGCTGGAATAAACCAGTGTTAGAACTTGTTAATAAAAGTACACTAAGCAGTATTTTGAATGCAGTGTTTTGAATGGCGTTAGGCCTGGCTATGTTTAAGCACTTTGCAGACATTTTGACTTAAGCTTTGAGAAACGTACAGGCATTTCTACAGATTCTTGCTGTGCCTCCTATCAAGTAAGACTTTCTGTTCTAGCTCATTCTCTATGTCCCAGCGTGATATAGATAACAGAGAATACAGTCAAGAAGCCATACAGAAAACAAGAGAAAGGTTTATCAGCCAAAGAAGTTAGACTTAATATACAGTAAGATGGCCGGATTGACTTTATAGTCCATCCCATTTATGAATCTTCAACTCAGAATTAATTTTGAACTCTAACAAAGGCTTAAATATTTCCTAAATGAAAAAGATTACTTTAAAAAGGTTGTTGTTTTAACACTTGTTTTGCTTTAAATTTGGGCCTGGAAAATAAAAATATTATTCACCAGAAACATCAAGGCATCCAAAACATTTAAAAAACATCATGAGACATTAAAGATACTCATGATTAATTAGCCAGTATATTAATGAGAGACTTAAGAGCAGTGAGAAATATTTGAAGTGTACTTAATTAATGGTTTTTATGATTCCTTGTTTTTTCAGTGTTGTTTGCTGTTGCAGGCTGTGAAACCAAAGATTCACAAGTTTGCTACACTTTGTACACTGAATTCTGCAGTTACTCTCGTGGACAGCTACACAACAGTATAAACTGCTGTGACCTGGGGCCCTCATAGCAATAACCCCTCCTGATACAGGTTAGGAGAATAAGGTTCCTACCTTGTTCATGTTCCAATAATAGGTATAATAAGCAAAATTCTGAATGAAATCCTGCCTTCCTGAATCAGCTTGCTGACAGTGTTGTTGTTCACCTGAGCTGGGATCTAGATCAGAATAAATCTCCTTACATTCATCTAAATTTTAGTTATCCACCTACTCCTGAAGAGGGATTTCCACAGCTTAAGTACACATTGCATCAACATCTCCTTTGGCTTGCTGCCTTCTGGGTTTCATTTGATATTCCCTAGTTGCTGTTTTTGAAACGATGGGGAGTGACAGTGCTTTCTACTACAGTACAACATAAAGCATATGAAATATTGCTTTCTTGCTTTTTTTTTTCCTGATAGGAACAGACAAATACGTAGCTTTGAAAGCAAAGATACAAGTTGTCCAGTGGAGTTTTAAGCTGAAATTAGGTAATGGAGAATTTTGCCTGGCTATTGATGATCTGATAGGATCCCGTTAATTCTGTTTTTGAAAAAGGAAACCTCCAGAGTACTTGTTTTAATTGTAATGCAGAACTTTTCTTTAGGGAAGAGTGATAAAATGAAATGTGTATTTGTTGAACTGCATTGAGCATGGGGAGGATTTCAGCTACACCAAGGTTCATAGCATTTCTTAATGGTTTGCCATGGGTAGCTCCTCTGTAAACAGCCAGGCTTTTTCCCAAAGACCCATACTTTTCCTTAAGTTTTGCAAAGGTTGAAGTGGCAGATAATCATCTCTTTAACATTCATTGTGAGTGACCAAGAGAATAAATGTAAGTGTTGAAACACTTTAGATCAGCACCTTTAGTATTAGGGTAATTGTATTCAGTCGATATTTTGCACTAGATAAGCAGATTGTTGGCTGTGGGACCATGGCAGAGGGCAGCAGAACAGTAGAGAGGGTAAGAATGGGCTTGGGGCAAGAATGAACAACAGCATGCATTCTCCAGTATGTGAGAAATAGCTAAAGGCACTGTGCCACAGTGTTATGGCAGACCCACAGGACCTGGATGCAGATATCCACCCATGAAGAGCTGACAAGATGATATGGATTTTAGGACTCACAATTCAATAGGAGTCCTTCCACTGAGTTTAATCAAAAATAAATGAGGCTGCTCTTCAGCATGGTGGTTAAGAACATGCGTAGTTTTCAGAGATGTAATTCTTTTCAGAGGGACCTGATACATGTGTAATTACCTTAGTGAATTGAGACTATGCTGAATGATAAGCTGTCTGTTAAGAGTACCTCGGATGTGAAGACCATAAAAATCTAATGGAAAAAGAAATAGACTAAAGTCTGCTC
>VXAV01011088.1:14862-25318 GCA_013399715.1 Alectura lathami | reverse complement strand
AAGTATCAGATATTTTAAATACAAGGCAGTTAAGAAACCATTAAAAACTCATATCATTTTTGCAGAAAAGCAATAATCAGATTTTTACAGTGGGCTTTTCATAATACCAGCAGTATATACTGTGACCCAAAGTCTTAAAGGTTATTTACTCCTCAGCCATTTTCATACTTACAAGTGATAAACAGTTAGTCTATTTATCTGAAGCTTATTTTTCAAATCTGGGCAATTAGTAACTGCCTTTGGGTTTACTAGGGGTTTTGCTGAGCCTCCTGAGCACAAAACCACATGATGGTGCAACCATAGGTAGTCACATTGCTTTCTCAGTTCTACAGAACAATAATCCTCATTAGCAGATTTCTTCTAATCCAGGACCATCTCTTCATAACTACAGTTTGACAAGCTAGAGTACAGCAGTTTGTGAACCCAAAGAACACAGGCATCCAAAGAAATTCAGATTTCGTAGAAATTAGCTAGATACTTATATATTGTTACTTTCCATTACATACGTTGTTGTTATTTGACAGTTACACACTGTACATAATTAATTTAGTTCTTTTCACCGTAATGTACATGACCTGATTGTGATTCTCCCAAATTAGATCATTTTTCATAATTATTCAACATATCATTTATGTGAACAAATGTCAAATTACAGTCTGTCTATGAATGCAGATCTGCATCTTCTGTTATGTATGGCTGACCACATAAATCAACTCCACCCTAGCCCCTTGTCTGGATGCCCTTACCTTTATAAACATGAGTAAAGCTGAAAAACATTCTTAAGGATTTGGAATTTTAAGGGAAAGAGAGCACTTTAATCAGGAAAATGTAGCAGGCACAGGAAATTTAGGACAGCTTATATTTTTCCCTTTATTATCTGTAAAAAGCAAAGGATTTTTCATTATGCCACACAAAGAATTTTTCCCTGCGTAATGAGGAGAGTGGGAAACCCAGCTGTCGATGAATGAAAAGCCGAAGTGTTTCAGCTAGTGTACTCCCTCTGCAGTCCGTGGAAATGTGTCCTTCCTGTGGCAGTTCCTCTGACCTCTTGTATTCATGACAGGTTAGATGCATCCCATTTAGGATCTTGCTGGGAAGTTAAGCTAGTAATTTTCAGGACTTTCATCTTCACCAGCTATTCGCTTGCTGTTGGTTCATTCTCATACACTGGTTATGGTTTCAGACACAACAGAAGGCAGGTTTGATCATTTGACTCTTTGTAACAGTTTCCTGAAGGAAGCCACAGGAGCTGATCTGCACAGAAGCAACGGACTTCACCAGGACGGTTTGGTGCTAAAGCTTTTTCTGAGCTGGGGAACTGGCTTGTACCTTCACTCTCACAGTCCAAGTCCCTTGACTGCCTGCAGCAGAGGGTTGCTGCAACAAGTCATGGCTCCCTCCTTGCTTGTTCAGGTTTGCTTCAGGTATAGAATAGGCTACACAGAAGAGAGGGTGAAGAGTGGCTAATGTACTACCCTAACTTGGTGGCTGGGATACACCATCCATGGGTAACTCAGCCTGGCTGGAATTTCTACTCAGCAGTTCCAGCAACACTGTCAGTCTTGCCTAACCCAAACCTAGAGCCTTCCTTGCTTCAGACAAAATGTCTGAGAAGGAAACAGCATCCAGACACATCACAGCCTTTTCTCAGTCCTTCCCTGAACAGCGCTCTCTGCTGAACTGGTTTGTGAAACCAGGGAACAGTGTTAATCTTCATAAACAAAGGTGGGAGATAAATGTCCCACACACTCATTGGGATAAGGGAGACATGTATTTCCATCCTTCATGACTTGCTGTCACCATCATGCAAATCTAATAGGCATGCTGCTACCTCTTTCCTTTTCCTGTTAGCTTGCAGCTCTGGTGGCTGCCCAGGCTGCATGAAAATGTCTCGGCTTTGATACAGCACAAATGGCTTCAAAGTGGAGTCAATCATAATCTTTTCTTTCTTATTTCTCTATTCCCATGCCTTTTATGTTGATTTTGTATGGTTCCCACTAGCCCTATGGTTGTTCTCTCTTTCTCTTTCACCCTGTCACCATTATTTCTGCATCCTCATATCTAAAGAAACTTCCCTGCCTCAAACTCACTTCCAACTGTTATTTTCTCTTCAGCCAAAATTCCAATTCAGTCATAGCAGTGTCCATACCAGGTCACTGGTATAGTCCTGTACTAGGTATTTTTACGTTGCAAATCAGAATGCCGTAGGAACCCTAGGGTGACTGGAAGATACCAAATATGGATCACCGTATAACACTGAGACTTGTAAAGCTGGTAGAAATATACACTGTCTGAGAAATCTGATATTGCACCTCACTGGCCATTGAGGAAAATAACTTTGTGAGCTTCTCATGTGAATGCTCTGGGCCTGATGCACCTGAGCACCCCACCATATCACTTCTGCAGCAGTGCTACTATTCTGAGTGGCTGACAGTAGGAAAACTTATGTTCAAACATAGTCAAGAATTGTATTCAAAATAAGGGCTGAGTGAGTCATCATCTTTCAGATGAAGCAGAAGGAGCAACCAAACTGTGATTAGGCAATAAAAGGATGAGAAGCATGGAGTGTGCTGCCCTAACCACTTGTCCTGGTTGTATGCAGAGATAGAAATGGGTTGCCTTAGCTCTTTGGGTCAAAATGTGGGGACAAAGGGTACTTTTCCATGATCATGAAAAGGGAAGAAAAATGATTCATTAAAAAAAAATATATAGATAAACAGTTTTTTGCTATTTTAGTGAGCTGACACGAATCAGCAGAGGAACCAAAAAGTGCAAGTGTGAGCAGAGGTCTGCAGCTGGGAGCAGAGACAAAGAGGAAGGAGCAGGAGAAGAGGGAAAGGAAGCAGGGATGAAGGGTATGAGATTTCCTCCTTTTGTCTGTGATAGGACATTATGGAGCTAGGGGCGACGCTATACACACATGTTGGGCTGACAGGATTGTTCCCGGCTGCCAGAAGGAAGTCCTCCCAGCTCCAAGGCCCCACCATCTTTGCTGGGTCTTGTCATGCAGTTCCCTGTAACACCTCCCTCCACTCCTCCTTTCCTGCAGGTTTTCTCGTGGGACAGTCATTTTCAGAACTCAGGTTGGAAGGAATTTAATGCTTTCAGAGACATTCAGAAAAGGGTTTCTGTGGAGAGGGTAACTTTGTGCACTCAAGGTTAATACTGACATCTTCTGTCCTGTTTACTTGGCAAAGAAGAGACAAACTGACAGAAGATGACCAGTAAGGGAATGTGTAGGAGGGTCAGCAGGAAACAGAAATCTATGACTGAGGAGAGCAGAAGAAAGAACACTGGTTTTGTGATTTAAATAGATGCAAAAACCTCTGCAGTCGTGATACAAAGTGGGAATCATACAAACATCAGCAAGCTCCTTAGGATATCTTTTTGCTTGTCTGGGTCTTGTCTTTTTCAGTTTGGATGTCTGCCTGCATTTCACTGTTTTGTGAAGGTCTCCATGGTATAAGTCTGAAAAGAAGCACCACAAACACGTGTCCTGCTCTTGCAAGATGCAGTCCATGGCTGTGTGCTTGTTCTTGGTACTGGGCCAGGCCCCCTGATGCTGCCGAGTTCCCAGGGCAGTCAGGGAGCTGGTTATGCTTTCCTGGTTATCTGAGTCAGCTGCTGCAATGTATATATACCAGATGACAATCATCCCACAGGGACTGTTCCCCCAGCTAAGAATAGCCAGAGGAGTGAAAAGAGGGGACTATAAGGGAGGAAATATGTCCCAGCATCTGCACTGGATGGACCAGGTTGCAGCTTGTACAGCTTTATCATAATTAATAACAAAAGCGATAGGGCCAACAGGCCTGTAATCTTGGCAGCCCTTCAGCATCTGATCAGCCTCATTCCGTATCTGTAAGTAACTCAGATCTGAACCACTAGAGCAATCAGGCTCCTGTCAGAGGTAAAAGAGGGTGTTTTTGAGCCTGATCAGATTAAAAACCTTGGCTCTCTGGAGCAATGTCAGTAAGACCACCAACTTCCCAGTAGGAAATCTCAGCACATCCTCAAAACAGGCTCAGATCGTACTGCCGAGACCCTCAGAAGACACAGTTCCTTCCAGAGACACAGAGGACAGAGCTTAGGAACTTCTGCCTTTACAGACAGCTCTCCTGCTCTCAGCTCTATCAGTATGTGCAATGCCTTCTCCTTTCCCAGGGGGTGCTTAGCCAGCCCACATCAGCCCATGGTGCTGGGTGTTGCCTGCTCCTGCTGGCACTGAATTTTACTCTTTTGCTTTTTCTCTGCTTCAGCATCAAGGGTAGCTGTTAAAAATTTTGAACACTGCTTCACTGAAACACATGACACCAATGTGCATTTACATTCAAGAAACTTTTTGATAAGGATCTTGTATTCTTTATCTCTTCTCCTGTGTAATTTAGCTCATTAGAACAACATGCACCATATTCAGCTCTTCGAGTCATGCAATTAAATACTTCTATACCCTCTATACTTTAGATAGTTTACCTGGTGATGCTTTGTCTCCAATGGCAATTGTCATTTGGGAATCTAGGCAAGGCAGAGCAAGAAAATTATTGATAAGTCACTGGTTAGAAATGGCAAACTTGTACCTTCTAATTTTGCATTCACTAACACAGGTTTGTGTAGACACAATCTACTCTTGAGTTCTGATTTTGTTATGCAATTGTCGTGTGGCATGTAATAACTTATTGTCTTCTTTACCATTCCCAAGTTACTGGATGATTGACAAATGCTTCACAAGCATACGGCAAGACCATCTCTCTCACTCTTTTTTTTTTTTTTTTTTCCTAGGTGGCAAAGCCTTTTAGTTCCATATGGCGATCCAGTTGAAGCATGACTATGCCAGTATTTCTAATCCACAGTCACTTAATTTATTTAATTGTTTATTTTTAATTTACAACGGTCCTATTTAGCTATAAATTAATTTTACATAGAACTATGCATATTCTATGCTGTCCAAAGTTAAAGTGGATATTCTGAAAGAATTTATGCATTTGCATAATGTATTCTTACAGCATTACTTGTGAGGAATGTAATGTGGTAAAACTTGGGGAACAATATAAGCATTTCGTAGCACAGATTTTCACTACAGAGTTTTACCAATGCACAAGATAAAAGCTTAAACAGGGACTGTGGTGGATGAGAAAAACAGTTAAGATCTCCTCTGAAAAATGGAAATCTTTAGCTACGAGTGTGGATCCAAGCCTCTGGCCATTTCTAAGCCATTGCAGGCTTGAGGCAGGAGTTACGTCTTGGGTTACAAAGCCAGGCAGACCAGAAAGCTGGAAGTATCTTCTGGCACTGAAGCCTAAAAATGTAAGTCAAAATATATCCCTGCATATGTATTTGAAGTTGGAAGTCTGTTTTTTATTCGTGTGTCCTGAAGTGATTGATTTCCATCCAAAAGTAGTAGCAACAGATAATCCAAGTTTCAACTTTATGGCAGTATCACTCATTTTCTTTTGTAAATGTATGCTATACATATGCTATCTTAAATAACTTCAGAAATTTAGGCATGAAATAACATACATCCTGTTCCTTTGAAAGAGCTGATTCTGAATATTCTTCTAATACCATTCTGATCTGAAAGGAAAATAGTATTGTTTTCCTCTTTTTAGAAATCACCTAGACTTCTTAATTTGTATCCACTTGCCAAAGTTAGTATTTGTGCCCAACATGATCATTGGACTGTCATATGCATAGACTGTCACATCCACTCCCCAGAAAAGCACAAAGACTGTGGGGAACATCTGCCAACCTACTGCTCCTCCTGAAAGTGGAATTCTTGATTAGTCGATGGAGTTTTCACAAGAGATCACCAATACATATGCATTAAAATCCCTGGCATATGTGTTTAACATCATTTTTACTTGACTTCACTCATAATTCAGACTCACGTATTCTTCTCCATAGATCATCCTACTTCCCTTTCCTTTTTCTTTTCATATTTTGGTCTGCTTTTCACAGATTTCCAATTCTGTCATATTCTAAATGTAAGGTAAATATAAGGACATCTTTAGTCTCCCTTGGAATTGCTCAGAACACTTATTAAGATGAGAGCACACTCATTCTCCTGGAGGAAAGAAGACTGCATGTTAGTTTTGATGTTTCCAGTGTAAAAATCTCAAAGTGTCATTAATGGTTCTTCCAAGCTCACAAGCAAGGACTGTTAACAAAATCTTGACATTTTTGTGTTTTCTTTTGACAACCTCCCGGTTAATTGATCATTAAGGCAAAGATCACACTGTCCCTGTCCCTCAGATGCAGATCTCTCTGTGGCACCAGCCCCCCACCAGCCCTGGGGCAGGAGGTGTTACCGTGCCCTCTAGGCAGGAGCTGTTGCACTTGGCAGGGAAGGGCCAGCCCCAGCAAAGTCCGCTTGGGTGCTCCAGCTGTGCGCAGTGCAAGCTGGGTGCTGCACTCCATGGATCTGACAGGAAAAGCACTTCAATGATTATGGGAGCAAGGGCTTGAGCCCCAGCCTGTTACAGTACCAGTTCCTATGTGTGCTTGGGCTACAGCTTTTAGACTGTCCTCCTTGAAGACGGATAAAATCATGACAGTGTCTTTGCCCATTTAAAAGAAAAGCTCAGAGATTAACAACACAAAGTGAGCTTTCCAGCATTTTTCATTTCCGTCGCTGTATATGCACGATTTAAAGTTCACAGCCGCATGGGGAACTGTGACAACTGTCATGTCTGAGTGTGGCTGCGGTGCCATTGTCAGCCAGGCTAGTTTGCAGCGGTCAGGATATGGCCCTGTATTTTGCATTCATTTGTGTTAGTTTTTCACATGAATGCCTCCTTTTATAACCATCTGTGGGTTCAAGCAAAATGCACATACACATACCTATGTTTGACAAACAGCTTATTTCTTTATTTTCATTTTTTAAAAAAAATACAAACGTAATTTCTTCAAAGCTTGTATTTTTTATGTTTAGAAGTAAGCATCTATTAAAAGCAATAATCGTATTTCAAATCTTCTTACTACTCAGTGGGATGAATCACTCAAGCAATAGGCAGCATTTAGCTTTGTGTTTGCATACCCGGCGATGTGGCCAGGTTTCATAATGCTGTGAATACCAAAGCATAAAACCGCTTCTCAAAAGCAAATTCATAAATGCACTCATGCATACCTTTTTGAGTTATGAGGTGGCTGCAGATTTGGCTGTGCTGACTTGATGCAGTTTTGACAGGTTAGGTTAAAGGATTAAGTCTAGTCTGTCTTCACTTTGCCCTGGCTCTGACACACTCTAAAAAAAGTTGTGGGCTGGCTCTGTGCCTAGTATGACCTCCACATCTCCTCCGAGTGACAACACTTCCCTTTAAGGCTCTCCAAAGGTCAGGGCAGATAACTTGTTGAGTCTTCCAGATATTTTCTTATCTGCGGCTCTTCCTCCTAACCTCACACGGTGGAAGAAATATGCAAAACCTTGAAGGAGAATAAATCAAGCTTTATAAGGAATAACTTGCATTAGATCAGACGTATCTACCAAGCATTTCTTTACTATACGATATTTACAACAAACACCCACGACCACAGGTCACTAAAATCAGACGTGCTCTGTACGAGGAGATTTCATGGCCCCTTTCCTTCTTCCCCTAGCTAATTTGCAGTTGAAGGCAACTTTAAAGCACTTAAAAAGAGGGAGCTGGGGAACTAGTGATACGATGATAAAGGATGTTATAAAAAAGGGCCTGTAATATTTGTTTAACCACTGTTCACCTTTGAAAAAAAAAAAGTGAAAAAATAGTAATGGTAGGCACAGACCTTTTATCCTGGTATTATGCCAAATACTTTTACAGAGAAATGTTGATGTATGCAAGATTCATTGAGGCTAATAGATTTTTAAGACCAGAATATCATCTGGTTTTCTGTATGATTTAGCCATTTAACTTCATCTGTGATTGCGTTTAAGAACTTGTGACTGACTGCAAAATATCCTTTAGGAAAAAAAATCAGTTTTGAAAAAAAAAAAATCAGTTTTGATGCAAAAGTTCAAATAGGAAAAAAAATCTCATATCCTTCGTTACATAATCCTTTTATATTCTGACTGTTGGAGCTGGTGCCTTTGTCTTCTGAAGTCGTGCCATATTAAAAAGAAACACTTCCAGCAGTTACAGAGCTATACACAGGGGTTGCATGACTACTCAATTACGACTATCTAAGATATGCTAAAAACTTTAAGCTTCCTGTAGGTTTCTTTGTAAGGTGGAGTTTGCTGTCTGTAAAATCATTCCTGTAGCTCTTCTCTGAACACTCTCCAATCTTTTACAGTCTTTTCTGAAGAACAGATATCTGGCTGCATTTTGTTGGTGGTGTCAGTAACTTCATGGACAGAGATAATACAGCTCTCTCCCTCTGTTCGATGATTTCTTGTTTATAAACCCAGGGACTTACACTAATTCTTTTGCCTGGACCACCAGATGAGAAAACATTTCCATTAAAAAAAGTATTACCACCTTTTCAGGCTCAGTGCTTCTTAAATTACTGTCTCCCTAATGTTAAATCCTGTACTTTCTACCTCTAGGTGTCTGGCCTTGCACTCAGTTATATTAAAATGCATGTTATTCCTTCCCAGTTTACTGAATGATACCGAGAATTCCATACAAATGACTTGTTGTCATGATGTTTTTACCATTCCATCTGTTTTCATGGCACCCGCAAACCTTATCAACAATTATTTTATATTTCCTTACGTCACTTTGTCAATGATTTATGGCTGCACTGGAGCAAGAACTGGTCTGTGTGAGACCTCAGTGGAAACACACTGGATTATGATTCTCTCTAGTAATTACTCTGTTGGATATTTATTGTTAGCATATCACTTATCATATCATCTCATGATAGTGAGAAATTTGCATGGCAATATGTGGAAAATTGCAGATATTCAGTCTGAACAAGCTAATAAAGGTACCTTTAACAAGCCATCATCTCTTGAAAAAGGAAATGAGGTCAGCAAGGATTACTTTATGTAAAAAAAAAAAAAAAAAAGTCAACTGAAATTAATTGTATTCTCATATTTTATTTTTCATATCATAACATAAGAAGTTACAAAACCAGTTACCAACTAAGAACATAGTTATAAGTTAAATTATTGACATATTCACCAATGACTTATCTGAACCTACAAATGAATGACCTCGGTCCCCAGCAGGTTTGCGTCTGGCTTCTGCCCCTTTGTAGAAGAAGAATTGCAAGCAGGAGTGGAGTGCAGCCCAAATGCCCAACACCCACAAATTCAACTTCTTGCCTTTTCTATACATGTTTATCTTTGTGTCTTTCATTGAAATATTTTCTTCTACCTCGAAGAATATAGAATTATTCCTTTTAAGTGCCAAAACTTATGTCTTGGTTTCTTTGGCAGTGCTGGAGAAAATTTAGGGCCAGAAGGCAAACCGAGGCACTCCAATGACTTTGCCACAGCACCCAGCCCTGTCCCTGTCCCTGTCCTGTGAGCACATACACCAAGTACCATATGCACCATCATATGCAGACTGCCTTCAAGGCACAGAGGGCTTATTGTAGCTGCTAACTTGGCAGATATGTATGCGTTTAGTGAAATACTGAGGTTCAATGACAGATTTTCTGCTCTACAGTCTACACAGAGAAAGGTTAAAGCTTATGGTTTTATATAAAAATATACATTTTCATTTTAAAGAGTTTCCACATCCTTAAAGCTAATTTTCCTATGGACTTGTAAAACAATTTGATGAAGTAGACATTGCTTGTGATTCTAGAGGAGTTTTAAGCAGGCCAATTCCTACATGGAGTCATTATCCAGTGTGCATTTCTGAGTGTAAAGAGGACAATGGTTCAACAAGGAATAAAACAGAATTTCATGTTTTAACATTAGAGAGAGTAAAGAAGATCATGTATTAATTAAATAAAAGACTAAACAGGACAAACCTTTGGAACAACAGACATAACATTTAAGAATAAAATCAACATGGCAGGGTAAAGGTCGGAGAAGATCAAGTAAGACGCTAATAGTTGTGCTTTTTCCATTTTCTTATCGATCAATATTATGTTTTTCCCAGTGAAAATGCAACAGCAGAGTTATTGCTGACCTTTTCCTCACCCTTCCATTCCGTATAAAATCACAGCAAAATAACAAACAACTTCATAAGCTGCAGAGTTTTTTGAGCCAAAAAATATATGTCTAGAAAATCATTGTTTAAAACATGCAGAGAAAAATGTTCTTCTTACAGTAAACAGTAATCCACTTCTCTTCTAATTACATGTGTGAAAAAGTTTCTGTCATCTAAAAAGTAAATACTTACACACTTTCCTTGGAAAATTCAGTAAGAAACTTTGCTCATATTTGAATCAAGGGGCCAAATAATCTCCCACTAACAGGAAGATAAATAAAATACATACCTCAATTAGGAAAAAAAAATGGACATTTGCATTGTTATTATTGCAATGTTTGTTCTGATTTCTAATACTTCTTTCTTTCACTTTAGTA
>VXAV01011088.1:0-11335 GCA_013399715.1 Alectura lathami | reverse complement strand
GCAAAAAAAGGCAAAAAAAAAAAAGCATTTTCCAAGAGCAGAAAATGCAATGCAGCCGTTTGCGAGTGAGAAATTTAGCACAGTTCCTGTGTGCCCATCAATCAGTGGCTGAGATGAATCCATTTGTAAAAGTTAATAGAGCAAAGTATAATGAAAGACAAATTGGTGTTATTAGTCTAAAGTTCATGGTTCAATTAAGCTAATAATATGCAGTTAAGCAAAAAGAATAATTAGAAATTATGATAAATATACATGGGTTTGTAAAAATACGACAAAACTTTACATATTTTGTTCTTCTTTTTGAATATACTCTTTTTTTTTTTTTTTGATATCTCTATATACAGTTGCCTTGGGGCATAAATGAAAACTGCAAGATTTAAGACAGATAATTACTTGAAACCAAATAATATTAAATATGCAACATAAAATTTACAGCGGGAATTATCCTGAGAGCAGAGCCAATCTAAGATTTTAGAAAATAAAAGGACATTTTAAATTGGTTTTAGGAAATTACTTGTTTATCAGCCTTACAAATAGATATATTCTAAATATTTTATAACTAAGGATTATTATTCCATTCTCTGAATCCTCAAATATTTACCAAATACATACGATAAACTGAGCTATCTACCATGAACTGACCCTTTTATGTCCTCAATATTTCTCTTTTTGGAAATTCATAAAGGAAAAAGTGTCTTTGCCACTTGGCTAACACTCAGCACTGCCCCTCCCAGCCTTGTAAGCTGAAATAGGAGGACTGAGGAAACTTGCATCCTCCTTTACCTAGAAAACCAGGTAGAGAGGTAGGAAGCCAGGCTAGGAGACTTGTTTACTATTTAAACTGACTTCTTCCCTAACCTCTGTCAAGGATGTCCACAGAACAGATGTGATCCTGTCATGCCTCTGTCAGCAAGCACCCTGTTAGCTCAGGGATGCAGTGTTTGGTCCTGCAAAATGGCAGCCTCCTCAGCTCAGGGAAACACTTCTTACTTGCACATTTCTGCCTTCAATAATAGAGCAGATTGGGTACTATTGCCATAAGCACAGATTGCACAGATAAGGTTGGAAATGGTAGCTAAAAGTTGTGACTGAGATTAGAGAGAGCAAAAATCAATAAATGTGCCATCAGTCAGATCAACATTACTCTTTGTCTCTGAGGCTCCAAGTTTAAAACATAATTTAAAATAGATAGATAGATAGATAGGTAGATAGCCAGCCAGACACACAGCCAGACACACAGATAGACAGATAAGGTTATTAGGATGCCAGCAAGGGCATTTGGGGCAATGAAGGATGCATGGGGACTTTGCATGAGGAGGATCAAACACAAATTCTACAGAAATAACCCAAATTTTTACATCTGCATTTAATCTGCACATGACTCATTCTGCAGTTTGTGGAACGCGAGGCTTTATTCCATCTTAATAGGGAAGAACAACACTGGAAATCTGTAGCAGAAAGAAAAGTTTAGAGGAGGAGAGAGGCTGATTTTGAAAGGAGTTGTGAATGCTCAAATGTGATTTTGTTAAAAGAGACAAAGAAATTAGAGAGAACAACAGAAAAGTAATTAAATCAAGTCCCTAAAGAACCAACTATTAATTTGAAAGTTTTCTCCAAAATTCTCTGGGGAAAAAACAAACAAACAAACAAACAAACAAAGACACAACGAGAAAGCACAAGCCTGTTAAACAAGATATTTTGAAATATTCTATAGTCATTGAGCACAGAAGGAACCATCAGATCATCTTCTTGGAGAAGCTAAATATTGCACACACTTCATTAATCAAACACCTTCCTTCAGGCCCCTGGGCTGTGACACTTCAGTCAGCAGAAGGCTGCGGACAGCAGAGACCAAGACACTTCCAGGATGGGAAACTGACAGATGTACCCCCAACAAATGCTCAGTTACCCTCACAGCAAATAAACTGCATTCTACTGCAAGAAATGATGTCTAGCTTCAGTAGGATCTCAGGGTGCTTTTGTCAACAAGATTGTGATCCCCTGCTGACAGAACTCTTTTCCAGGGTGAAATTCCTTCTGCCAGTGACCAAGTTACATCTTGAGCTTCTCTTCAAACACGCTGAGCAAGATGAGCTCTGCAAGCCTCATATTGCAGGGCTTGAATTTTCTGGTCTCACACAGCCAAAATTTGACAGACAGAGAATGACCTGAAGAAGTTTCATGCTTTCCTACAAAAAAATTGAAGTATAAAAATCACAACTTCCATGAAAATGGCTTTAGACTAGATATTTTGATAACCACAATTTAGCCTAGAAAGAGGCAAGATGTTGAGAGGCTCTTAGTAATTTTATTCAGCATTTCCATTTGCCTTTGGAGTAAATTAATTGCAACAACTTAATCCATCTCATGTTCAAAAACTATGCCTTTGGGTTTTTTTTGTATGTTTGCCATTTGAAATTGTATAACAGATTGTTTAGGCAAAGTTATTTAAACTTATGAAGTAACTCTTACCTACTGCAATCAGTAATTCAAATATTTTCTCACTTGAACTTCTAATTTCCATCTGTGATTGATTACTTAAGTATCGGAAGATGTTTGGGTATTTTTCCCCTTCCTAGTAGTTTAAAGACTGTCAAATTTACAAAGAGATTCCTGCAATCGTTTCAATTAGAACTGAACAAACAGCCTCTACATAACAATTCAGGAAATGCATTACAACCTTCCTTCTTGCTGACTCTGGGGAAAGATCCTCAAATAGAGCTGATGTCTTGCTAGACGGAGGTGTTCTTCCCTTTCTTGCCACATACATACAGTTTACAGACAACATACAGTTCCCTGGAATATTTAATATTTAATATTCAATATTCAACATTTTTTAATGTTTTCACTAATTTTAACAACTGTATTATTATGCTGAGTTGGTCCCACACAACAGCCAGAAAGACCTGCACAACCAAACACACATCATAGTAGGCAAGTCTTGACCAGCATTCCCCTCTTTCCATCTGCCATATTTGCACAGCAGCAGAGCTTGAGGAGCGTGGATTTGAGGTGATATTTGTCATCCTCTAATTCCCAGCAAACCACTTTTCACGCCTGCTTTTGTCTAAGGAGTAATGGTCATCTTGGACAGTGAGAAAGAATGGTTTCTCAACTCTGGCATCTCTCACCAGGTTTTAGAAGAAGGTAAAAGGTACTCTGAGCTCTCGGAGAACAGGAAGGGAAGAAGTAAAAGATGTCCATGCCTTTGTCCGCTTTGGGTTGGAAAACACATAAAATTCTGCCTTGCCTATTTACAAGTAATAATGATCCCTGTCCCCAGACTGTCACTCACTTTCTGCCCTCACTCGTATTCCTTTACAATGGTCTCTACGTTCCCACTTACTTCGGTCAGTGAAGAACACCTTTGGGGATAAACATTAAACACAGTGCAAAGGTAAGGGTGACACGAACAATAGACACATGTGGGAAGGGGAGCATTGAGCCTAGAAACTGTCTCCGAAACAGGTCAAAGAACAGAGTTCCTCCTACAGGAAGCACCAGATGTGGTCTCCCT
This sequence comes from Alectura lathami, assembly GCA_013399715.1. NCBI lineage: Eukaryota > Metazoa > Chordata > Aves > Galliformes > Megapodiidae > Alectura > Alectura lathami. The sequence continues at coordinate 7,818 of VXAV01011088.1, read as the reverse complement.
CTGAATTTTCTTTTACTAGAAATGAGATTCTAATTCCTAGAGAAAGAAAACAAAATAAATTTGAATTTGATCCCACTACTGCCACCTAACACTATGGAGGCTTGAAAGGATTCTTCTGAGAGCTCTGAACTGCATCATTGCTTTTAATGAGATTTTGATTCTGCCCTGGAAGTTCTCTTCTTCTTCCCAAATTTTCTCTTAGAGAACATCAGTGCCATCCCAAGATCAGGCCCGGGGCACTTTCGTTAGAATAACTTAGCTAGTAGAAAATTAAATGGATGAGAGAAGTGTTTTAAGTTTTTCTGTTGTTAAGTATTAATATATTTTCCAAGCCACTTCCAGAGAGGATTTATGGATGTGGGGGAAATCTTTCTGCTCTGTGAGCTTTTATTTTCAGCTAAGAGAGTCGAATTCACAATCCCCATCCCTTTGCTCATCAGAGACCCACCTACCTCAGCCTGAGGACATCTAGAAGACCATGGGGATCTCATTTTCTTCTCTAACTCTACATCAAATACCAGTCATACCTAAGAAAGTTCCCAGGGGGATCTTTAAGAGGCCTGAAGCTGCTTCATGCGTTATGGAGGAGTTCCTCTCCCTTATTTGTTCAGGGCTAGGTCTACCTTCTGTCTGCACAGCAGGAAGGGCACTCACGGATGGTGGGAGAGACCGGGGCTCAGTGGTGGCATTCCCTTCCCTACTGGGAAGCTTCATAAATGCCAGGCTATTCTGGAGCAAAACTGGCTGCTGGAAAGGGTCAACATTTGAATGGTAGTATTAAATCTGAATTGTCACAGAGAAGTCAGTATGAGTTTGACTGCCTAGACTAGTAGACAGAGCACTTGGTGGACAGACAGGAACTTCTGGGGTACATTTTATGGCTGTTTGATTACTCAAGGTGTTTATTCAAGCAGAAGTTTTAACCCATGCCTTCCCTCCCTTTGCTAAACACCCCCAGCTCTCACACACCTTTTCTATCTGATCCAGACCCCATTTGTACAATTCACAGCACAGAAGCACGAACAGGAAGGTACATGCTGCACCACCTCTGCTCAAGGGATCTCACAGCCTCCTGCTGAGGGCTCTCTGGTGCTAACTATGATTTTCTAGACACCCTAAAGACTTTGTTCCCAGTCATGCTGGAAATTATGAGAAACTCTTAGCTCAAACTAGACAGAAGGGAGTGTTTGAGAGGCAAAGAAAACCCCAATGCATTTCCATGGCCTTCCCCAGTAGATGCTCCTGGCTGGGTCCCACTCCACGCACCAGTTGCTCAGGGTCCCTTCTGTGGCATGCATCTTTCCCCGTGGTTGTGCCAGAAGCCCAGGGACCTGCCAAAATTAAGGTACATAACTGCTCAGGGCTAGACTGTACCACTCAAAGTATTGGAATTCAGCCAAAGCGAATCTTCAAAAAGTCAGTCATGGATCTTCAAGCAGACGTGCCCTCAGGTCTCTGGAAGGCCGCTCAAACTCTGCAATCCAGTGTTTCTGAAGGGGCCACAGACCTAAGCCAGCTGAGGGGAACAGTAGGTGTGCCTTTAAAGCTCTGTATAAGGACACGCTTTGTACAGGACTAATGGTCATATTGTTTCCTATTTCCTTTCTGCATTTCAGCCCCTAATCAAGTCTGTACATCTTTCCAAACAAACTACAAATTATTTTCCCTCTGTTTGCCATTGTAGCAACACTATCTCACAGAGCACCAAGAATTTCCTTGGTTTTTAAGACTATAACAATACCTCAGTTTTAATTACTTGAACAAAAGGGTTTCAAGTCCATCAGAGTGCCTTTCAAGGCCTGCAAAGATATTAACTGATTCCATAACCAATTACCTACATTTTCCTTTACTTATTGCAAATGTGACCTTTCATTAGAATTTGATTGCAAGTTTCCTGCTGTGAGTATATAACTATCTGTGTGTCTGAGAACGGCTACCCTCCACTCATGTGATGACTGCTGTTAATTTTAATACACTTTGATGGCTGGAGAACAAATAAGTGTCTGTGACACAGAGCAGAGACATTTGAAGGTGGATAAACTACCACTTTAATGAGTAGAAATCAGCAAGTAAAGGGGCCTTCCCGTGACAAACCAGAAGACCTTCAACCTAAGCAAAGAAAAGTATTTTTCAGTCTGGAAAGAATTTTTTTTTTAAAATCCTACTTTCCGTACAGTGGTAGAATAACAGGACAGCCCATAAAAATGACACAAATTAGAGAGAAGAGGGATACAAAAATAAATACTCTCAAGAGATAATCTATTTCTTTTATAAATTAAAGTGTGTGGGAGAAATATTTCAGAGAAACTATTGCAGCTTTATCTTTTTATTACCTGTTGATCGTAATTTTCTGAGATACAAACAAACTTGGGTTGTAGATCTGCTTTTTTCTTTTTCCCCCATACTGCTACTATATTATCGTGGTCTTTTTATGTGTTTTTTCTTTCTTTTTTTTTTTTCCCCCTGAATCCAAAGACCATCCTCAGGCTAGACTCCTGTCTAGCCTCTAGAAAAAGTATACTCACAGACTTGCTGGAGTCCAAAGGAGAGCAAAAATGAAAGTTAGGACGCTGAAAGGATTTGCTTGCAAGACAAGATTTCAAAAAGTTAAATAACCTGATTAAGTAATGGTCAAGGTGGCACATACTAATTCTTTACAAATGTTTAAATAATATGAATTCTTAAGAGTGAGAGGAATTAATAATCAATAGTTAAAGGAGAACTGGGATATTAGAAAGTTTTAAGTTATCTAAAAATACTTAGATTGGGTTATTTATTGTATGGAAAAAAAAATAAACATTTTCCAAAGAAAATGAAGAAAAAACGTTGCCTGCTTATGTAAAATGAGATTTGATTAAACTTTGTCTCTGGAAGCTACATTCTTTCCTTTACTATTATTTCTATCAAAAATGCACAATTGTGCACAGGGAAGTTCTGTTGTGCAAAACCAGGAGACAGATGAAAAAGGCTTGCAATAAAACTTTTTTATTCTTTATTTTCTAGTTTTCTTCCTCTGCTTGTGGGCATTTTTGAACCCTAAATAAAAACTTGTTATCACTAGTGGAAGAGTCTGCAGAACAGAGCAACAGCTCCTCTGACCATAAGTAAAAAAGGATTAGCAAACAGAAAAGATTATCTGAATATGTTCTTTCCTACTCAGTCACTACTGAATGGTTCACCAAATTGATGAAATGATCAATTCTTAGCCTACAGAATCTCTTCCCCTATGTTCTCAATCAATGATTGGAGAGCCTCATACATCTGCACAAAAAAAATTCCGGTCCTCATCTTGCTGCTCCCCAAAAGAAATCCCATTGTTAAATAATCAGAGGAGGGGCAATGCCTCTGTTTAAAATGCAAATCACTTCTGATTAGGAAGTTTTCTTTCAGTAATAATAATTTTTCCAGTCTCTTGAAAATTATTTTTCAATTGTCCATGCCTATTCAGGTAATTTTATCCTCATTGCTGGAAGAAAGAATTTCAACAAAGATAACATAGCTGATTCCCAGAGTCAGATGAGCAAAATTACCATGATGCTTATTCCAGCACTCCTATGCAGCAATGGTGTCAGCGGATACCCTGCTGTAGCTGACGTTCTTCTCTGAAGGCAGGAAAAAGTCCTGGGACTTGCAATGCACACACCATCCACAGAGTCATCCAAAACTGAATGCTGCTGTTCAGTTTCTATCCAGGTCCCTGGGAGAACACTGTCTTTGGTCCATCACCAGCATGTCTTCCAAGCTGGTAGTAGCTGGCATCCACCAAAATTGCGTTTCTGTTCTTCTAGTGTTAAAAATATGCCATGATAACAGCTCCCACGAGCTCTTTTATTCTACTGACCTCAGGAGTGCTACTGCCCTGCCAAACAGTCACAGAGCTTTCTAAGCCCCCTGCCTTATGCATAGGTTCCACTGACAGTGAAATTCTGTCTCAGGAAATGTTTTTTTCTAAGCATGAATAAACTCTCCCTCCCTCTCAGAGCTCCAGGCTGAAGCCCTCTAGATGCCTGGTGCAGGTAACCACACAGATGTTTGGAACAGAAGGACACTTCCCAAGGCCATACTGCAATGGCAGAAGCATGAGGGTAGGTAAGGCCTGAGCTGTCAGGGCTACACTGACAGTAGGACAGCACTTGAGAGTAAGCTCACCACCAGCTCGTATCCAGACTTGCCGGTCCTCTACAGTGCAGCCAGCTGACACACTACACACATAGCATTTCGGAATACAAATTGGCACAATTGTCAATGATCCAGCAAAGGAAGAGGAGGGAGGTTTGTGCTCAGCAACAAACTCAGACTGTAGCTAGCTCATCAGCCAACAGATACAGTCAAAAGCGACCTGGCACACAGACCCAAAGGCCTGGGTGGCATTTCCAAGACAAATGACTGGTAACAAGTAGTTCCACATAACTTCTTAAAAAGTTGATGCTAAATCCATGTTCACATGGAATAAAAACTATCCATAAAACAGTGCACTTTGCGAACATTGTTTGTAGAGTGGTTCAGTCATTCTTGCCTTTCTGTATCAGTGACCTCTTGGTTTTGTTTTGTTGTTGTTGTTTTTCTCAGTAAGTATTACTACAGCAAGCAGGAGAGAGGAAGTACTTACCTTACAGTGGCTATTTTTGAAATGAATGAGTTAATAGCCAGATGCATGTTTCCCAGGACACTAAAGATCTTGAATCTGAGGCTGTGAAATCTAATGAAATAGTATATCTTATAAAATCTGATTACAACAAGGGCTAGATAATTAAGATTAATTAGAAACTAGAATGATACACAATGCAAAGTTGCATGACTTGAGAATTAAAACTGCTTGCTAATGGCACACATTATATTTATGCAACATCTTGCAGATTGTCTCCAGTCTGTATCTTTCTCCATTAATTTCTTCACACTTTTTCCTTCTTGTCCTAGCCTTATTATTTTTCAAATGGAAGTTACTTATACATTTCAGTGTTTTTGACCTTTTAGAAAAGAATTTATCATCTTGTTTTATTTTGCTTTTGTTTGTTTTTGTTACATCGTAACCTTCTATAATTAATTACAAAAATATCAATAAAACCCGTAAAGAAAGCATTAATAGGAATGGAAATGATGTGTTTCCAATACACACCTATTTAACTGCAGTCTTTACAAACCTCATCCTCAAAGTTGTATTTCAGACTGTCAAGTTTCTTTATGCACAATACGAGAGAAACCCTGATTTTTTGTATCAGTAAAAAAAAATGTTACTGGACTATCTACTAGATGACAAGGGTTTTCAAACTGATTTACTTGTTGCTCCTTTCTCTGCAACAACAATTTTAGCCACTGTAACAACTGAGATAATTTCTGACACTAGCAGCCACTGGTCTTGCTGGTGAAGCAAAATGACAAGAGGAATTACACTGCTTTCGGAGGCTGGAGGTATCTGTGCAAGACAGACAGAATGGGTGGGATTCAGTTGCCTAAACCCAGTCACCTTATGCCACCTGAGTTGCCCTGGGGCAGTCACAATAATCTCCACAGAGCTGGCAGCTCTGTGGCAGGACTTCAGGGAGATCCAGATCAGCTCCCTTGCGAAACAGCAGGTGGGGGCCAGGCAGGCTTAAAATGTCAGGGCCAATACCGAAGGTGATATTTGACACTTCTGTTTAGGCAACAGAATCTTCCCCTCCTCCTTGAGTATTCATTATCCTGACCTCCTTGGAGTGCCTGGGGGCTGTAGCTCACTCCATTCATAACTGAAAATTGACTTTATCCAGAGATACCAGTGAAAATGAATCAAGCGCATGGACCCTGCACCCAAAGAGTTTGTTTCCCCAGTCATACATCTGGGAAAGGATTAAAAAGACTTTTTGCCTGTTTCCTTTATTTATTCTTCACATATTTCACAGAAATTACAAGATGTGCTAGCTGGGTCCTTGCACCTCACTTCTGACCACCTTGGCAGATGCAGGGGAACTCCTCCTGCAGCTTTTAGGGTTTGCTAACCTTCCTGAATCTCTTTTGGAAATAATTGCCTAAGACATATAACCTTCCACAGAATAAACAAAAGCCATTGAAATCTTTGCTATCTGGTAATATTGTTCAGTGGTGAGTGCTCTCAGTTAGGCGGTGAAAGTCTGAGATGCATATTAATTTTGAAGCAAGGACTTCAGCCCAGTTCTCCTACTGGCCAAGAGACAGCCCATAGCAGAAAACCATTGAAGAACTGCAGGTGCAGCCTTGCCAGGCTTGACAGAGCTGTTCCATCTCATGTTAATAATTAAATATTCATTGGAGCATGGACCAGAACCTGACTCTCCCACTTCCCAGGTGATAGCCCTAATTACATGCCTATGTCATCAATCTCTGTCTCTCCTGTAATGAATTGTCATTATTTGTATATATATAGGAAGACTTTTAACAGGAGAAACGGAGGACAGCTCCCCTACCTCCTCCCCTCCCCTCTGAATATCCAACAGCAAAGAGGTTACAGTTACAGCACTCTTTCTGGCACAGATGAAGAGCTAGGTTTAAGTCTTTTCTCTGAATGATACAGGGAATCTGAGGAGAGATGCGTGAAGAAGAGCCACAGTCACTGCAAGACAACCTTTGAACACTCTCCTTTCGTTAATTTGCGGAGACTGAATTTGATAAGAATATGACTGAGATCGTTGTGAAGAAGATTCTCAATCAGGCTGGCTGTGGGTAAGCTTTTGTGCACACCCATTGGTCACTAACTTGGGCTTAACAATCTTGCTACTTCCTTAAAACCAGAGTTGTGCACCAAAAAGCATCCATGGATGCTTAAGTCTCTTTGCACAGCTAGTCCTTGTCATCTACAGGCTAACTCACAGAGGTATACATTGTTTCTAATAATTTGCTAATGAAAGGCAGTATCAATAATTGATAAATTGCTTCTTCGCTCCTCACCCCTCAGGTGTCATTATATAGCCCTTGACACTGACTTGAACAGCAGAAAGATTTCACATTAAGACTCACAGAAAAGATCCTTCAGACTCTATAGCCATATATTGCCTCCCCAGGGCATTTTTCTACAATAGAATGCCACATTTTCATATCCATTACTCACATTCTCTGTAATATTTTCAGTACTAACAGTGTTGAAATTACTTGCACAGGCTTTAAATAGTCAGTTTTTACTACAGTGGGTAAGCGTTTCCCAAGAGTTCTCTATAGCTAGATGCTTCCTGAATGCAGTGCAGGAGAATTAATCTATCACAAGTTAAGAGTCTGTTAATGCTTACCTTTTGTTTAGGAAACAAGATTAGAATGGATACACTTAGCACAGTTTGTAATAGATACACTAGTTCAAAACTCTACACTGTGCAGAAAAGCATTTTCTATTACACTGCAGTCAAAGGAGAACATGGATATTTTTACATGACATCTTCACACATTGACCTCTTTAATACTGCAGCCTCTCCCTTTAGTGCCTGAGTGCTTTGGGAAGTCAAGCTGCAGCAGGGGCCAATGCAGTCCCCATGTGACTGGGAGAAGCAAGGCACAGATGATGAGCTTTACCCCTTGAACACCTGATCACATGCTAGTGCATGATCCTTCTTGCACCGCCATGCACTAGTCAGGACAATGCTTCCACTTGCCAGCTGCTACATGGTGCCACAGATTCTTCTCAGCAATCTGAATCTGCACCCTGTGACCAAGATATCAAGGAAAAAACACAGTGCTGTGCTGTGAATACTTAGGCTCTCGCTGCTGAAGCAAGACACTGGCGATGGGGACTACTGTTTCCTTATCCCTGCCAGTAAATCTGCACCTGCAAATATTGACTGAATTCTGTTACAGATAACATGTCCATGGCCAGTTTTA
>VXAV01011085.1:181349-203091 GCA_013399715.1 Alectura lathami | reverse complement strand
GGAAGGGCCCTTACAGATCATCTATTCCCACCCCCCTGCCATGGGCAGGGACATCTCCCACTACACCAGGTTGCTCAGGGCCTCATCCAGCCTGGCCTTGAACACTTCCAGGGAGGGGGCAACCACAGCTTCTCTGGGCAACGTGTTCCAATGTCTCACCACCCTCACAGGAAAGAATTTCTTCCTAATAACTAGCCTAAACCTCCCCTCCTCCAGTTCATAGCCATGAGCTCTTGTCCTGTTGCTACATGTCCTTCTGAAGAGTCCCTCCCCAGCTCTCCTGTAGGTCCCCTTCAGGTACTGGAAGGCCGCTGTCAGGTTCCCCCAGAGCCTTCTCTTCTCCAGGCTGAACAACCCCAACTCTCTCAGCCTGTCTTCATAGGGGAGGTGCTCCAGCCCTCTGATCATCTTTGTGGCCCTCCGCTGGACCTCCTCCAACAGTTCGATGTCCTTCTTGTGTTGGGGGCCCCAGAATTGGACGCAGCACTCCAGGTGGGGTCTCACAGGAGCAGAGTAGAGGGGCAGGATCACCTCCTCACCTCCCTCACCCTGCTGGTCACACTTCTCTTAATGCAGCCCAGGATGTGGTCGGCCTTCTGGGCTGCAAGCACACATTGTCGGCTCATGTTGAGTTTTTCATCAATCAATACCTCCAAATCCTTCTCCTCAGAGCTGCTCTCAAGCCACTCTCCACCCAACCTGTATTTGTGCTTGGTATTGTGCCAACCCATGTGTAGGACCTTACACTTGTTGAACTTCATGAGTTTGGCTTGGGCCCACCTCTCCAGTCAGTCCAGGTCCCTCTGGATGGCATCCTTTCACTCTAGCACGTCATCGGCAAAATCAAGGTGAACATGAGTGCTCTCTGAGACAATCTAGATGAGTTTTATGGAGGACCCTATAATATGCAGCTGTGAAACACAGGACATCAAAGTGCCAGAACCCTGTATCATGAGAGCACTGACTTGTTATGCAACTTAAAATACAGCAAGAAAGACATTTGTGATGATGTAGTTTGATTTTAGTATTCCAGAATGAGATATTTTGCTCACATTTGTGAAACTAGACCACTGAAAAAAATTAATTAACACATACCTTCATATTCACTAGCAATGGAGGAGTGCTGGCCAAAAGGAAATTACTGGAACAACAAACATGTCTGAAACAAGTAGAGATCTATTATTATAGTCATACTAAATGTTGGACCACTGCAGGCTGAGAAATGGCCTGACTTTGCAAGTACAGTTAACATAAGAGGCTGAAGTAACAAAGCAGGGTTGCCTGGAGCACTTCTGTAAGATGCATATTGAAGAGCATCTGAAGAGAGCAAAACCCAAGTAGTCATCAGATCCTCAATTACCAATGGACCATCATTGTTCATAATGTCTAGGAAATAGTGATTAAAGTTAAAAGACGAGCCTCCTGGAGTGATCTGGAGTTGATTCTGATGTGATTTAGGAACACCGGATAAATTTTAACTTTTATCTTGGATACACATACTCGACCACAGAGGCTTTTAAGCAATCCACTTCACAGACCAACTGCTGTTTACTTGTGTTTATAGCCTCTGGAACATATTAGTTGCAATGCGTTTACACAGATCGACAAATCTAAGAACTCAGTCTTACTCATCCTGACGTTTAAAAGCCTCTTAAAACACTGTATCTAAGATACATAATAAGCTAATATTATTCCCTAATGCCTAAATTGGTAGACTAGAGGGGCAGTGTTTGTGAAGAAGAGATTGTGCCTGTGTATCTGTGCTGTACACAAGGCAATGAAAGCAAAGTTCTGAAGGGTTTGGCAGTGTGAATCCAAACACTGATTCTCTCTAAACAATGGTTTTCCATCAGTCCGGTGACAGGATGCCTCTGATCCCAAATACTACGGAGATGCTGTTTCCAGTGTTATTTCTGCTTTGACTTTCTCACGCAGAGTAAGTAGAGCAGGGAAACAGCTTTTAGTGGAAAAGCAAGCAAAAAACAAGACAAATGCCTCTAAGTAAGGATAGATTAAGAGTCTGGGAATCTTTTGATCCTTTCAACTCAGCCATTCCGTTGCAGAACTGAGAAGAGCTGACTGAGGAAAAAGAATGCCAAATAACTGGATTTCTGGAGGAGAAAAGCTGAAAGGAAGCTAGGAGTGAATGTGAAAATGTGTTTGCCAGTGGAGCTGGCGGCGTGAAACTCTAGCACTGCCACAATCAAATGGGAGCTTTGCTTTTCTCTGCTGCAGGGACAGGATTTAACAACAGAATTCAGTAAATGTATCCATGTTATAACAGTTCATCCCTGGAAAGTTTAAAATTTTGTCATTAAAAAATTTGAAAATTCATTGTTTTGATTAAACTATTAGAGACAAATCAATAAACTTTATCTCCATGTAGGGTGAAAAATTATAATGGGCATTGCTGATAGATACGTTAAGATCATTACTGCTATAGTTCAGATAGAATTCGACTCTGTCAAGCTGTCAGTAAGGCACTTTTGACAAAATCTGCTCATGTGGTCCTCAAAAGAAATAAAGTCTTGTATTTATCAACATCATAGTAGCATACAGTGTGTGTATGCATTATATATGTATATACACACAGAAATTCTTACTGCATGAGATTACTTTTGTCTATACCTGGTTTTGAAACATTGTAATGTTTTATCAAGCCCCGGATTATAAATATTTGCTGCTATCTTGTAGCTAGCTAAACTCTCATTCAAATCAAGGTAAGTAAAAAATTTCTGACGAGTATTTTTTGACTTTAAAATCACCAGCTTGTCAGATAGAAAAGTTCCAAAACATGGTTTGATTTTGTAGATGTTTTTCCTGATTTCTCCTCACCTGTCCACCTGGGCCACAGGGTGACCAAGGACCCATGAGGCCTCCTCCTCAGTTTTTGAGCTCCCAGTAGTTCCCAGGTTTTTGAAGTCCTCTGGTTTCACATCTGTTGCCTTCAACTTACGACAATAGTGCCTCTGAGGTCTACAGCTCAGATACAATATGCTATAAATCAGGATCCTCCCCCTTGTAACAGAGTTCTTTTTAACTACTTATTCTGTCAAAGATAAGAACAGGATAAATGTTTTTTTAAATATTGACATCTTCCGCAATTTAGAAGTGCTTTTTCTACCTGGTTCACATCATGGTTTCAAGCATCCATCCTTTACAGCAGAGAGCTCAAGATTTTGGGGACCTAATTTTTATCATCTCAGCTGGCAGCATTCCTTAACATCAACAAGGGCCGGTCTGTGCTTGGCAAACCACAACTAGCAGGTAGCTTTCATTTAAACTCTAGATCTGCTTTCCAAGGCACAACATTAATTCTTCTATCTCAGAAGGAAAGATTTGAAAGATATCCTTAAGTATCTCAAGTTAAGTGAATCATCTAATACAAGGACACAAACGTCTGTGAGAATACCAGGTATTTAGAAACGCCTCTTCTCCTCTGGGTCTATGACTGTCTAAATGTTAGCTGTGGAAGAAGCACTTGGGCATGGACAAAAACCCATGGGTAATGTACCTTTCTGGAGCTCTGTATAAGTACTGCTACAGAATAAATACATTGTGATCCAAGGACAGCAGCTGTCCTTTGAATTACAGGAACCTTTCACAGTCGTCACAGACTATTTGTATACATATGTGTGTGTACACATATATATATATCCTGTACTGTGACAAAAATGGCAATGAGGAAATATGACCTTCATGAAAATAGTGACACTACTTTCAAATGAAACAGAAACAAAATATACTGAAAAAAATTTATTTTTATAGTAAGCATTGATAAACTGACTTTATTTCTGCATTTACTAACAACAAACCTATTTCTCTAAGCAAGCCAATATTGATCCATAGGGCAAGTGAAAAAACATAAAATATTTACTTAATCACAGAACAGCAGTAAGCAAAATTCTTGCCAAGTCGACAGACATCTGCATGGGATGCTATGAGCAAGCAGGGAGTAGTCTATTAACAAAGCTCTTCTGCACAGTTTGTGTAGGTTACTCCTCATTTTTCGAGCTTCTTCTGAAAGGCCAAGATTTACCGTCTGGAACAGAGGCGGCTGTTCATTCATCCAACAAAAATTAGTCTCTGGTGCAGGTTTAAGGCAACTGGCGGTGCAGGCTTTAACTCGATGAACCTGGAAGGGCCCACACCTCCCACACCACTGCCTTTCAAATTAGAAATTCCTCAGCACAAAAGGTTCAGCCCACGGGACTTCTCCAGACAAACAATCAGCCTGCAGTGCTTCACTGGGCATAAGGGCCTTGGCAAGGAGCCATTCACTATCATTAAAAGTGTTTATAAAAAAAAATGTTCATTTTTGGCCAGCTTTTTTTCCAGGGCCAGGCCTCCACCCCCACATCTTCAGTGGAATGTGTTAATAATTTGCTTTGTGGAGATGAAAGGCTCTTTGATAGGAGCAGCATAAACACATCTCACTGTGCTCAAAGGTCTTTGTCCCACAATAGGAGCATAGTTTCTGTACAGTGGCTTGAATGGAAAAAACAGACACATTTCTGAATCACTTTTCATTTTTTTATGCCTTATTTTCCCTCTTTACCTCTTTCTTTATTTCTCATCACCTTTTATAAATCCTTGTGAGGATTACAAACAGGCAAGTAGTTCCACACAATAAATCCTTAATGATTAGCAACAGACTGCATAAAAATATCACCCAGTGCCAACAGTCTGAAGTATCAGAAACCAAGTCACACTGAAACACAAGTCTGTCCCCATGTGTATGACTGAGGATAACCTGGAGTCATGTAAAGTGGGAGAAGATACTTGTAGCTGTCATCTTCTAATCTTCTCTTCAATAGCAGGTTGCAGGTCTACCGAATGAATACAGCATACAGTGCAATTCATCAGTGTTTTCAGAAATAAAAGTTTATCTGGAGTAGTAACATATTACAATTAACTGAAAATGCTATCTGCAAGCCTTGCCTAACTGTTGTCTCCTGGCCATATGGCATCCCATTCACTGCCCAGCTGGAGACACTGTGTGTATCTACGCCACAACATTACCCCTTTGAAAGTCCAGTTTTAACAGTGCTCTAACATCAGCACCAGTCTTCAGCTTTATTTAAATCAGATTCCAATGGGATTAAATATGTAACAGAGATGTGCTCCTTCCTTCCTTCCTAGTTTAAATGTAGACTGTAGTCTTAAACACCAACCAGTCTCTTTAGATATTAGCACGTCATGGCATTGTTCAAGACGAGTTTTGTGTATGCTTGCTTTCTCCACCATCTGATGGTCCTTTTGAGAAAAAATATCTTCTTTCCATGGTATATAGTCCCACTTTTGCCTGTGTCTTTTTTTCTTAAAAAGTGTTCACTGTGATCATACAGTATCTCTTTTTACTGTTGAAAGATCTTCAATGTTTTTTCTATTCATGACAACCCTGTCTAAAGAATAACCTGATCATTTTGCAGATGTGTCACTGAAGTTTCTTGAGCATCATCATTCAGTCATCAGAACAACAGTCAGATGTTCTTTCGTGACTTGAAAGCTCGTACTGTACTTTTAAGAGTAACTCAGACCATAAAGTCATTTAGCCACTGCTCCACATAGAGCATTATGTTCTCAATGTGGTGGACTGTGACAAGGTGCTCGATATGGAGAGCTGCCCACCAGCTCCCTTTGCCCTCTGCAGTGATGCGGCTTCAGTTCAGAAACATGCAGCCATGTATTTCCCTCTGGGAGAGACAATACTTCTTGTGCTCTGCCAGTGCTGTCACACAGCGTGTAGTATGTTAGCCCTTTTACAAAGAGGAGTTTAAAACCCTAGTGAACTCTGCTCAGACCATTGAAAAGAGGGACTGAGTTTTATGAAGGAAAATGTAAGGCTTTTGGGAGAACTATAAGCACTGTAATTTAAATGTAAGCTTGCCCCAGTGCAAGCAAATCACACAGTCTCTGAGCTCACCTGAGGTGACAGTAGTGGACAGCTTTAAGTACAGTCTCTCCAACAGCTGAGTTAGTACCTTGGTCTGAGGGAGGATTTAGAGGCTTTAAGTTGCAGCAGCTCAGCAAGTGCTAATCTGGTCACCCTGCACTGCTAATCTTGTTCTTTTCTATAATCATTGTTTCCAGCCCTGGTGTTTCAGCAGACATAATCACGGTTTGTCATCTGTAACACTTCCTCCCATGTAATACTCCCTGATAACGTTAATGTCAAGCCTGAGTTTTGATGGTGGCCTGAGTCCTGCCCTAGGAAGTCATCATGTTGCAATACTGCAAGGGGCGTCGGAAGTTGAGAAAGGACCTGTACCGATGGTTTCACATATTTAAGCCAAATAGTGAGGCATTAAAAATACATCTTGAAAGAATCACTGAACAATTACAGGCAACGTGTATTTTCATTCATCTGAATTTTAAGAGCTCTGGTTCCATCTTTAAGTGTAAAGTAGCCTGTAATGCCATTGTTTTCCAAAATGTCACTGTTCTTTTTACCTTTCCAAAATACACCATTCCACAATCCTCTGTAAAACACCAACCATCTATTTGGACATGGTTTCAGTGCAAAAACCACCTGAAGAATGGCAGTTTCGCTTGAGCTTAATTTGAGTGTTTTGGGCCCTTTCAGAACAGAAACTTAGGGAGTGCCATGATACTGTGGAGCAAAGCAAATATTTGCACAGCCTCTGGAGACCTAGGAGCACCAAGTTTAAAAGAGATCTATTGTGTGCTGCTGCCTCCAGCCAACATTTGTATGCTTCTGGTAGGACTAAACAGGTTGGACCTGCTACGCATGTCCCCAGTGCTACTTGCCTGCCAGTCACTGTGCTGACACGTTCTGTGGTGGAGGTTATCAAAGGGCCAGGACCAAAGTAATGGCTTGTGCAGATGTGCTCTGGTAGCAGAAGAGCTTGTCTTTATCAAGGCAGTGAGGAACATGCTTTGGCACTCCAAGATGCAGGGACTGCCTCAGCCCCACTCCTTGCCCACAGCAGAGGCAATGGAAAGCAGTGCTCACCCACACACAGGCTGTGCCACCACAAGGTCCAGTATCTTTTCCTAAGTTGCCCATCAAATAGTCTTTATATCAAGACATTGGATTCCATACTGAAGTGGCTGAGGGCTAGATGTGATTTCCCTTTCACTATTTCTCCTGTCTTGGAGACAACTTCTGGCAAAGAAGTGAAGCAGATAGTTTGAGGAGGGGAGGATAACATTTTAAAGCACAGCAGCGAGTTCACCAGAGCTTCTCTGCATGCACGTGCTTCAAAACATCTCTCTTTCAAAGTGTAGAAGTGTTTAAGGGAAAGCTTTTTTCCTGGAACAGGGATATAGTTCTGAGTTGAAACCCATGAAAGAAAAGATCTTGTGCATGTCTGTGTGGCGTTGCCGTATTGATGGACGTATTTAAATACAATGACCTACCTTGCAAAGCACACAGGAGAGACTACAGAACTGAACAGAAGCATTTAGCTGAATAGCTGGCTACAGGGGTACAAAAGAAAGTGGCAGGTAGAATATGGTGACCCCAGCCCTGATCTTATCTAAGTCTGCAAATAAATCTGGAGGAAGATGGAACTGAAAACATGACTGAGATGTCTGACGTATAAAGCCAGGCATTTATTATTTGCTTCTAGGCAATAGGCGATGGGCAAAGCTGCAGTTGCTGTTTTTTGTGCTGGTCATTCTCTTGTACAAAAACACAGGGAAAGCTGCCAATTTCCTGATCATTTTCCTGTTTCCATAAATAAAAAAAGAAAACCTCTGGTTCTGTGTTCCCAAGGAGTTTGAGGACATACACGCACAGGAGGGCTGGAGCAAAATTAGGTGTCGGAACATGACTTTGGGCTGAAAGATTCACAGCTTTATTATTTTGGAAGGAAAAACATCACAAATAAATAGTCATGACAACCTGAGAGAAAATGCCCTTTCACTGTTTGTCTTTTTTTAATTTGGGTGATACTATGAATAGCTAATAAGAAGCTGCTGCTAGAAAGCACAAATGAAAATGCAGACTTGTTTTTCCACCCTTGTGAATTGTCTCTGTTCATGCGAAGACTAGTCTTTGCAGCATTTACTGATGTGACAGGTGTTTACCCACAATAAGGTTTGCAAGGACTAAGGCACCAAGTAAATAATAATAATGACAAGGTTTTAATATGCATGAATAAAGAAAACCGAGGCACTTCACATTTCCCATGCAGGGTGAAAGTAATATGTTTTTTAGAAGTGGAATTATGAAATGTGAGAGAAACAGGGCATTTCCAGGCGCGGAACAATGGGAGCTCCCATCCTGTTCGTGCCTGGGTGCTGCTCTGGAACTCTTGCTTCAGTTCCACCACGTCCCAGAACAATAACGCAACGCAGCTATTTTTAGCGTCAGCTATAATACACAGTAATTCAAGGCATCCACACTGTATTTCATGAGGACGGTATTTCTCTTTTGCTTATGCAGTTCCCAGGCTATAGCGCCATTCTGTTCACCAGGCTTAAACAAACACCACCCTTGAGATTTCCTAAATAGTTCAAAGTAGTGTCTAGGGAAATATTAGAAACACATATGGAAAGCCTGAATATGCTTCTGATGAAACCATTTTGAATGTCCATTTTTGTGCAAGTTCTGGGCTGGAAAACAGCATAAAGCAAGAGTTTTTGAGATAAACTTGTCAGGAATTATGCTGTAAAAGCAAAGTTTTCTAAATATTTATTCCTGATAAGCTTTTCACAGGCCTTCCTTGGCTCATCACTTCATTCAACCTTTAACACAAGAAATGTTTGAGGAGGAAGAATTAATGGTCATGAACTCTGCAGTCCCCTTGCAGTTTTGACTGGAATGCATTTTATATGTTGTTTCCCTGCTTATCTATTATAAGACGCACATATAGATACATTCACTGCTGGAGACAATGCACAACAGATGCTATTCCTAAAGCCTGGCATTTAAAGCCTTTATTCCTAAAGTGCCTGGCAGCAGAGACCTCAGTTACCACTTTTTTCTTCTATCCTAAGAATAGGAAGGAACTGTAAGGCAGTAAATTGCTCATGCAAGTTTTCAAAATAATGAGTAATACTCTCTCATTAATGGGTAACTACTATTTACAGATGCTGAACATTAGTTCTTGTAAACATCTATAACACTTGAACTTTGCTTTGAAAGAATATATCAAGTAAGCTCAAGTAAGGTTTTCAAAAGCAACAGCAAAAGACACTAACATGAAAAGACCATGTGGTGGACAACATCTCATCTCTGTTTCTTATTCCTCTCTTTAGAATGTCTTGGGACACTTTCTGCTCTTTGTGACACTCACCATCCATCCCTTGTTTCAGGTCACAACAGAAAGAGCTGCCACTTTCCCATCCCTTTTGTGATGTTTTTGCAGTATAGGATTAGTTCTCATTTGCTGTGCCTGGAAGGCAGCAGAAGGGAGTTCTGAACTTCTCCCTCCTTCTTCACTCCCTCAGCTACTACAAAAAAGCGTAAGCTGGGAGAAGCTTTGAGGAATTACTACCACAAGTCTGGCTTTGTTCCTGTTTTCTTTTTTTCCTTCCTTCACCGTGGACCACTGCTGGAGAGAGAGCGCCTGGCTTGAAGACCCTTTGGACTAATCTGGTTTGGTGCTTACCACAAAGATGGCATGATCATAGAATCAAGAATCAAATTCACATCACTCTTCTTCAAAGTGGTATAAGCCACCAACATTCTCCAGCCCTTATCCAGCAGATTCCTACTGAAACCTACTGGGGTTTCTGCCAGCCCCACTCAAGTTTAGGCCAAACAACTGAATAGTAGACCGCACCTGGCCAGTGCAATTCTTTACCAACACCACCTGAGATATTAAGCTTGCAGCTGTCCACATGGATGTAATACAAATCCATCTATTATACAAGGGTAGCCCACTAGTTCCTTCAGGATATCCAGTTTAGGAGGAAATCTGGTCCAGAAGATAGATGTATTGGCCTGATGACTAGGATGCGGGGGTTGATGCGTATCTGACAAGCAGCTGCTGCATCCAACAGGACACAGTCAGCTTGTCTTGTTGGCATATGGGCAACATGAAAATGTGGCCAGAGGCCAGGTTAAAGGTCAAGAAAATAGAAAGTCTGCAATACTTGGTGGAGGGAGGTTAGGACCTGTTCTGCTGCAGCCTCTCAATCCTGTTTCCTATCTCCTGCTCTCCCAGACCTGATTCCAGCTCCCAGTTGACTTTGAGCCACATCTCAAGCCTGCCTGCTTCTTTAACTATATTAAATCTGTTATTACTAATGCTTTTATTGGCCAAAGACCCAAAGCTTGGCTCCTGATCACATTGCTTTTCCTTCGCATTGTGGTCTGCCGTTTCCTTCCTCAGCTCCCAGCCACAGCCCCTTGCTCCTGCCCTTTCTCCAGCCCCTTTCCAGGCCTCCACTTCAGGCCAGCCCTGATCCTGCAGCCAGCAAGCCCATATGGCCCAGCCTGAGGCCTTGTCGGGTTTTTGGGTCTGGTGAGTTGTTCAGGGGCAGGAGGACATTGCTTCTAATTCCCAGCCCCCGGGAAGAAAAGGCAAGAGACAAGATGCCAGACTTCAGAGGTGGTAGGAGACAAGGGACATCCTAGGCACCCAGAAAGGCCAGAACTGCCTACTGAAATCCAGAAAGCTGCTGCTGGATGAAATCAGGGACACGTGTTTAAAACCGATTTCCCCTGTTTTGTTTCTAATGTATTCTGTTCCAATCTAGCAATCAGTTCCTCATCCATCGAACAGTCCACCCATCAAATCCGTGTCTTTCCCATTTAGAGAAAAGGATGTTACAGGGGACCATGTCAAAGGCCTGCCTGACGTCCAGATAGATGGCATCAGTGGCTCTTCCCTTGTCCACTGATGTGGTTACGCCATCGTAGAAGGCCACAAGGTTGGTCATGCAGGACTTGACCTTGGTGAAGCCATGCTTATTGTCTAGCCTCACCTATCTGTCTTCCATGTGCCTCAGCATAGTTTCCAGGAGGATCTGTTCCATGATCTTCCTCAGCACAGCAGTGAGGCTGACAGGTCAGTAGTTCCCTGGGTCATCCGTTCTACCCTTCTTAAAAATGGGTGTGATGTTGCCCTTCTTCTGTTCAGCAGGGACTTCACCTGACTGCCATGACTTCTCAGATATTGAAGAGGGTGGCTTGGCAACTGCATCAGCCAATTCCCTCAGGACTCTGGGATGCATCTCATGAGGACCCATAGACTTATGGATGTTCAGGTTGCTCAGGTGGCCGCAAAACTCACTTACAGTGGGAGGGACATTGCTCCCCCAGTCTCCACCTTCTGACTCGTCCGCTCAAGGGATGCATGAAGAGCAGTTGTTATTGAAGACTGAGGCAAATAAATTGTTGAACACCTCAGCCTTCTCCTTGTCTGCTGTTACCAGATTGCCGAAATTGCTCACTAGGGAGGGGATGCTGTCTTGAACTTTCCTTTTCTGGTTGGTATACTTGTAGAAGCCTTTCTTGTTTTTCTTTGCACTTCTCGCCATGTCCAGCTCCAGCTGGGCCTTGGCCTTCCTGAGCCTTTCCCTACACTGCCTATCATTTAGTGTCTCAGCTGCCAGTGCTTTGACATGAGTATGTGTGTGCATGATAAATGTACACTTACACAGATATGTGCTTGCTATATGTATATGTTTTGTGTGTTGGAGAGGAAGAATCAACAGGCTAAAGGTCTGTTCCTTCTTTGACCCAACTGATCTCTAAGGATGTCTTTCAGATGCTAGTGGGAGATCAGCCTTCATTCTGGCTTTCAGGATATCTCTTCCAGAGGCAGGCATTGTGTCCTTTAGTGGCTTAGAGAAGAGGAGGGAATTAAAATATTATCTTCTATATCTTCAGTATCAGTTCTAGCCACTGGACATCTGCACAAAGGATCATGTTCTTGCATGGCTTCTCCAGTCCTTTTAACTTAAATAAGAGCTATTTCTTGCCACTGTGTTTTCTGTAGAGCCTAATCACACATTATGTGTGCTCCACAACTACCTTCCAGTAACAGCAAATGAACTCCCTACTTGTGCAACCCAAAGGCACAGTAGTGGAATATATTCATTAAGCTGTTTAGACTTCCTGAGCCTGAAATATTTTGAGGTTGCTGCAGAAAGGGAACTTGAGGAGCCTAGGCAACACAGGATTCTCCATCTTCAGCTTCAAGTCGCCATAGACTTGGGCAGGTACTGAGTTTTTGAAGCTCACAAATCACAGGTATATATAGTTTAGCGAAAACAGCTTTGCCTGCTACCTGCCTCGCATACCTATAAGTTAGAAAGTCTGTGACATACAGGTGTAAACAGAAAGGTCTGGCAAAGAGCTAGCATAAATAGAGGACCAGAAAAAAAAATGCATGAAAATACAATAAAAAAGAAAACAGAAGTTTTGAAATCAAAACAAATCCCTTCATCTTCTTGGTTCTGCTTTCTAAGAAGAACTGAAAGTGATTGCAACAACTGTCATGAAAGATGTTGCTGCTACTGGTGTGTCTAACCTTAGAAACTAATTAACCTTTCATAAAAGCCAACCATGAATCACTCAAGCCTGAGGGCTGTGGAAAAGGCTGAAGGCTGACTACCTGGAGAAGGACCTATATACTTGAGAGCAAGCCTACAGTTTTGCACTGCTTGGGTATGTCACAGATGCAGCACCACACAGCATACTTGTCTGTAAATTGCATATGAAAAATCGCTCTTGAACAGGAAGTTTCCTCATCATAGGAAGCATCTGGAACTAAGTCTGCATTGCAGTCTAAATAGTTACGACTTGTAATAACACTTGACACAAGAACTGAAGTTGAAGTTTTGCAAGTAGTCTAGAAGACACCTCGGCCTCCGCAATCAGCCTAGTAGGAAAATCACAGGCCTTAAACCTCTCAAAATTTCTGTCATTTGGCAGTTATATCCTTGATCAAATAGATACGGATCTAGAGTACATAGCAGACTGACTGTTGGTTGTTTTTTGTTTGTTTGTATGTTTCTTTGTTTTCCCAAAGGGAGTACGAGAGATTAAGCAGATAGGAATAGCAGAAGTCAAGACCAGTAAGAAGGAGCTCTGCACTGGCTTGTGTACTGGTCACCAGTGACCCTGCATGGGCATAGGGCTAGATGGACAGACTGCCCTGCTGCTGTCTCATGACTAGAATTGGCTGGTGTGTGGATGGCCAGGCACAGCACTCCATTTCCTTTCACCCCTTTCCCAGCTGAGACCACACGATGTTCTTTTTCTTCAGACATTGACAAAGAAACTAAAATAACATCAGTTTATTTTACAGTATGTTTTTGAATGCATGACTAAGAATGCAGTGCAGCTAAGAGTGTAAAAGCCTCTAATATACCACATACAGAAGAACTGTATAATAAGGAAGCCTAATTTAAAACTTTAATTTTCAATGTAATTCTATGTCATACTTGCTACATCATAAAAATAAAAAGTGGAAGTCTTGCAACAGAATCTTTCCAAGCTTTGGTGCTGCTGCGAAATACGTTATCTGAAATATGCATGCAGAGTAGGGTAGCCAGGGGTCGTAAATATCTCTCCACATGTTGTGAAGGCTTTGAGTAATCACTTGTCAAACATTAACGTTACATGGAATACTTCAAAAATCAATGGAAAAGCCAGAACATGTTAGACCCATTTACCACAGCCTAATCAAACAAAGACACTCAGATCATTAAACTAATTATGAGTGGCCAAAATAATTAAGGATTCCCTTCTCACGTGATATTGTTGGAGTTCTTTGTTACAGAACAACTGCACGATCATTAGCAAACACTGTGCATGTGCCCAGACATTTGCTGTATTTGATAAACAGCCCTAGTTGTTGAGAAGATTTGATGGCCTTTGTGAGCAACAGTCACTGACAAATAAGTGACAAGTAAGTAAGAACAACTAGCTTAAATGTTCAGGGAGGGTTTCCTGGGGGGGTAAAAGGAGAAAGTGATAACAGACCCATAAGGAGTACCTGTATAAAACCATGGTGTTTGTTGTCAGGCTAATGCTCTCTCTGTTCTGTTTGCATAAAACAAGAGTAACCCCCAATGGCTGACTACATTAGCTGAATGTCTGCATTCCATAGGTTTTCCTAGAGGGCTTATATTATGCCAGGACATTTCTCATATCTACATGTGTTTTTACTAGAATAAAGTCAGAAAACAACTTGCCTTCCCTGGCAAATACCCAAAGAATAATGGTACCAATTGCGTCTTTCTGGGTGAAATGATCCTGTGCACAGATGTAGGCACTGATCTTCTACATCAACTTGAGCATAAACATGCAAACTTACTCCAGACAGAAATTAAGCATATCAAACTCCTCATTGTAAGCACTGTGTTTGTTTTTCATGTTTAAAACACAGTTCTGGTTTCAGTTCATCAGTTCTTTTCTGATGTAAATATCCAGCTGATACTTTTTATGTGTTATGAGAGATATTCAATTTTATTTTTGTCACAACAGCACTGGGCTTTAGATCCAGCTCACATTGAGATAAAATTTATTTGGATGCCAGACTTTGGCTGGGCCTCAGTCTCAATCCGTTACGTGTCTGCTAGTATTTTTACTGTCTTATTTAAGGTCTACATTTTGGAAAAGCCACAGGATCTTCCCACCTGAACTCGGCTATTTTCATACATCTATATTTGCAATACTGTGGATGGGATAAAAAAAAAACAAGTCCAAGCATCAGAGCCAGTGATTGGAATATCAAACATACAGAATATATGTTTTTGCTGAGGTAACTACTACAAGTTTAAAATGAGAAAATAGTGTTTCAGCTGCAACCAAAGCCATGTTTGAAATGAAGGACTGCCCAGCCAGATGATGAGGCTACTTCCTACCATCCCAGAGCACACACTGTGCCAAGCAGGGGTGCTCTGCCTAAATAGTGTTACGTCTGCTGAACATTAGTCCTGGTTTTCTAACATCATTTTCACGAGGTCAGTAACCTCTGTGGGAATGGTGGAAGTTAAACTTTTCCCTTCCTTTCCCGAGTCATTGTCCAACTAATGATTAAAGCAACCCCTGGGAAATGGAAGGTGTGGTTTCCAATCTCTAGGTATTGAGGCAAGCCTACAGCCCTTCCCTAGCCCTTCCCTTTAGCCTGGATGAAGAGGGTAGACGTGTATGTGGAAACAGAAGGTTCTCTCTGGTTTTGAAACTGCTTCTTTATTAAATAATCATGACAACCTAAGACAGAAAATTTTAAATACAGAAAATACTGATGTATAAATGAGTTTTGACTACTTTTCTCTGAGTGGTAATCCTTGATATAGTACAGCATGGTGTGGCAGATATAAAACATCCTACAAGTTACGATTTAAAAAAATCTGAAATCAGGAATGAAGAGGTTAAGATAAGTGCAGTGTTTCTTGAACTTACAGGCCTGCTTCATACACCAGTGAAAGGACCACATTTTATAGTTTATTGCAAGTTTTTTTGTTCCTTCTGAAAAAAAATGACCTGAGAGGAAACATAAACAGGCATTTGCAGAATTACTTTAAAACCACTCTATCTTTCATCATATTTTCTAGAAGCTATGCTTTATTATACAGAGCATAAGCAGAGCTGGGGAAACAGTATAGAAAAAGGACCATGAACCCATTAAAGATTGATGAAAAGTGCTGTGAGGGGCTCTTATGGGAGGCTTCAACAGTTTTTTCTTTTGCCTTCTTCTGCACATATATGCATTTTCTCTGAGAAGGGCATTTCCTTTCAAATGTGCTCTTATAAGTAAATCAGACTACAACTGTGTCCTCGTTTTGAAAAGAAATGCTCAGTGTTTATACTTGCATACTTATATATAAATGTATTCTTACCAATTTAGACTAATGCATTCAAGCTTCCCTAATAAAATTCCACATTCACACAAATCCTACTGAAATTTGAGGTCAAGATTAGGACAAGTTGGAAAGTGGGCAGAAAAAGAGAAAAAGTGGAATAAGCAAACAAACTGATTGTCTTTGAGCTTCTTGGGATTCTTGGTTGTCCAATGTAGGTGGTATTTCATGCCACACGTATGTTCATGTATGTGCACATACATGCACTTATATAGTTTATAAATATAGAGAGATGCATTTATTCCTGGTGCACATCTTCCTGGCAGACTTATTTCTACAGAGTAAGTGGATGTGAGTGGATGTGAGGCTTAATACATGAGTAAGACAAATAACAGTTGAAGTCTATTCAACAGAGATGTCATGGATGCTTACCAGCTACATTTCACTTATAACCGATCAGCTCCTCTTCCCCTGCTCCAGCTCTCTCCAGCTGCCATCTCTATTTATCAGTCAAATCTCTCTCATTGCTTCTGCTTCATGCAGGCTGATTTCAGATTTCAGTATTTCTCACATACAAGGCTTTTATATATTTTCTACAAACATATTGATCCAAAAATAAGAGTTGTTTCATATTCTTAGTATTCCACAAATGGTTTTGATTATTTTTGTCAGATTTGACCCTAAGAATAATTCAAAGAATTACTAACGTATCAGCTCTAGGAAAGTGAAAAATATTTTGAAAGTATGTGCATTTCATGTGCTTGGTATCAGGATATCTCTCTTTACATACATAAACTTGGCCCAGAACTGACACTAAAATAATTTAAAATGGAAGCTTCAAATTCTGCTCTGTTATTCTGGTGTCAGTCAGGAAAAAATCTGATTAGTGACAAAAATCAATTATTTCATGCTTAGGGTTGTTAGTTTCACACATGTGGGACTGACCTGGTGTACAAGATACCACTCTAAAATCATGTGAGGAAATACGTTGATCTTTGAGAATGTTATAAATGCACGTATTTTTTGAGGAAGTATGATAGCAATGATATCCTCTCTTACAAATTGAAGTCTGATGTCTAAGTAAAAAAGAAAAAAAAAAAAACATAAAAATACTGACACTAAATACTTAAGTGTTTGGATTCAGTGGCCAATTGAAAGTGCCTTGAGGAGGTGATCCTTAAAGACTGCCTGTCTTCACTCTGCTTGCATATAATTTACTGGCACTTGGTGCTAGCCCTCCAATAAATTAAGGAATGCATTGCTCACACTTTTCTTCAGCAATTATTTGTTGACACATACTATCAGGTCAGAGGGGCAGCCATGCAGTGATCTGTCCCAGATCTCACTGAAGCTTCTCAGTCTGGGAGAAGAGATGCTCCCAGCCAGATGGAGCTGCCGCTTTGGAGGTGGAATTTGCAGTCCTCATCAATGGCTGCTCAGACCAAAATAACTATCTCTCTCAGAAGAGAAGACCTCTGCTGTAAGGGCTATCACAAATGAACCTGACAAAGAAGAGCAGAGAGAACTGCACTTTCTGAAGTCACAGGAATGGTTTTGTTGGGTTTAGTGGCTTTGCTATGGGCACTGAAGCTTATAATTTCTCTCTTGAAGAGTGTTATTTTTGTATTTTTGCTTTCATTCTGAGCCTACAGAGACATGCCATTTTTTCACTTAACTATATTCCGTTGAGTTTTAGTAATAGCTCAATTATAGGAGTAGTTTCTTCTTCCAGGGGAAGAGGCGTACTTTGCAGGTTGCACCCATTCTTCTCTACCCTCAAGCCTTACTCCTGGGAGCATAAAAATAATTATGTCATCCATCAGATGTGCTGTCATCCCAGCCCACTTTCAGTACATGCTCCCTCAGGCAGATGCTGCTGTGAACTAAACAGAAGAGCTCCACAGCTGCAACTCCACCACTCCGTGTGCAGATGGGGAACACAGTGCACCTCCAGTGATGGTGGTTGGATGAGAGGCTGCAGCCCCCTTAGCCATCCACTTCTGGTAACCCTCCATCTCTGAGAGGCTTCAAGTGGCTGCAAGGGTTCCCTCATCTCGCTGCATGCTGGAGAGTAAATGCAATTGCAACTCCTTAAAAATGTGCACATGCATGAATGGAAAGTGCAAAAAGAGCATGAGAAACCAAGGAGGTGGAGAGCTGTACAGCTGAGTGCGTCTGAGTGCCAAAGTGCCAAAAAGAGCNAAAAATTACCTAGGAAACTTTGATTTTATGGAACAGTGAACACAATAAGAGAAGAAAGAGGAAGATAAAAAAATACTTTTGAGGGCACTTTTTGACAGATATATCTTCTTGCAAGTATGCAGGTATGGTCTCAACCGCTTGTGAATTCAGGAGAGATCCCTGCTGTTGAGCTGCCTTGGCTCCACTTGCCTGGGGCTGAAAGTGGCTGTAAAGACCTTCAGGAGGTTCAAAAGTGAGGATGAAAGTTCTCTAACACAGCATGGCCAGAAGACCTTGTTTTGGAACAGCAAGGAAAAAATTAGTTGAAAGAGTAATAATAATGGTTTCCTGTTTGGCAACCAGAAATGACTAATAGCAATTCATTCCTTTCAGCTTAAAGCTTTATTTTGGAGGCTAAACCTGCCAGAACAGAAGGAAAAGTATTTCACTGAGGTTATTTTTTCTGAATTAAATCAATATTTATGGAGCAACAAAGAGCAAACCATTATTTTTAGAGCCAGAACAACACCTGTACACAAAAAGCCTCCAGGAGATAGGAGGACCATCGAAGAAGACAAAGTCTATAACGCTGCACTAGGAATCCACTAGGCATTATGGATACCACTGCATAAGTTTTGGCTTTCTCCGCCTTACCTCTCCCCAGTGCTGTCCCAGTGGTCTTTTAACCTCAACTCGTTTTCATACTGGCAATGTCACATTACAAAACAGTTGTTGTATTATTTCTGGTACCTTAAACTGAAAGCAAAAAAGCTCACAAAGAGTCCCGTGGGCCAGAAGAACTGCATGGGACACAGGGGGCATGAAGTTCAGATGCGATGTAGTGTGAATATGGCTAATGGAGGACCTGGTTTAGAACATTTTCTGGCTCTGCTTCCTTTGCAGTGTAGATGTAGCCTGACAAAAGCACAAAACAAAGCAGATTGACTTGGTCACTAATTATAGACAAGACTGGGGAAAATATTACACAAAAGTCTTAATGAGTAAAGAAGGATATTGGGCATGAGCTTCAGGATGATGGTGATGATAATGACAACAATAATAATGAAGTAAGACAGGGCAAGAAAAACAAATAATGTGCTATTATCTCAAATAATCTCTTTACACTTAATCTATTGTTATTTATGAAAGATGAAAAGTACATAAGTGGCTGATTGGGAACAAAAACTGGTTTTGGATTTGTCTGTATACAATGCAGTTTTCCAGCTCTATCAAATAGAGCATATTACAGTCTGTGCAAAAATCATAGCCATTTGATTTTTCCTCTTTTTGGCATGCTTTATCTTTATCGTTAGAACTATGTAGATAAAGAATCTATATTAAGTGAAACTTTAGCTAAAATATGGTATGTGGTTTATGTCAAAGCTGGCTGATACTATACCTTTGATCTTTCAGCTAGGGCAACAAGACCAGGATTTTTAATAACTCACTCTAGACAGAATAAAGTCTGTCTCTGAGAAAACAGGAGGGATATCATTAATCTGTTTCTAAACAATAGTGAGTTATAATAGCTCTTTAATCTGAAGAGGCTAGGTCCTGAGCTGGAATGAAGCACTGAAGTGCCAGCCAAGTTCAGTAAAGAGTGGAGAGTGTATGTATCATAATTTTTTGTGATACTGCTATTTTGTGACCCACAAGAAGACACTCACAGTTTTGGAAGTACTTGAGAGAAATAGCGAATTGTAACCAATAGGTGCATTTGTTGTATTTTCTACTCTTTTCATAGACTTACTCTCTTTCCTTTTTTTAAACTTTCATCTACTCAGTTATTTCATTGTCCGTTTGTGACCTTCAGCCAATTAATTAAAAGTAGATGGGATATCTTTAAGAACAAGTGTCTTTTAGAACACACATTAGAGTGTGCATACCACCAGACTGTATTTATGAACACAGACATGCAAGCTGTTAATGCCTGGGCAAATCCAGAAGTCGCTGTGATCGAGGAGAATATCTGGAGGCAAGGATTAAAAATAGCCTTGTTTTGGACTTCATTAAGTAGGTTCCATTATTAACCATTATTAAGTAAGTTCCAATAAAAATGATTTATAGATCAAATAGTATTCTCTTTCATAATGACTTTCATGGAATTCATTCAAAACAGTAAATGAGTAGCAGTTCATCATAAAAGAAGATACTCATAGAAAGAAGTGACAGCAAAATACAATAAATATTCTGTTCAAAGTTGCAGACCTACATACGTGTAACTCGAATATTTTACTTTTAAAAATGTTACAATAAGACAACACATGAAATAAAGTTAGAAAAAAATAAAAAATAAAACAAGAAAGACATTTGGTAACTTGGTGGTCTGTTAGTGTGTTATTTGTGTCAATCACCAACGTCAATGATGAAACGCAGTATAACATTCAGATCAATGAGCTTTTCTGACATTCTGCATGTAGAGTGCACCATATTTCAGTTGTATCACCAATCTAAAACCAAGTAGAAACATAATCCAATGAATAATGAGACCGTCCAAATTGTACAAACCATGGCAGAAAAAGCACTCAAGCAAATAAAGCACCTTCAGATCTACAGTATCTGATGAGCAAAATCCGTCCCTGCAGATCAGCCTCAGTGCCCTTCAAAGCTGACTTCAGCTTCATCTTAACAAGTTTCTATCTCTTCATGTTCTCAAAAGCCAAGCCATGGATGAAATTGCTTTAGATAGAGCTGGCATGTTTGTTTTGTAAGCGCTTCAAGCATATTGAAAGCTAATTAACTTGGCAAGATAAGGAGCACTGAAGTAAATAATTTATGCAGTAAATTTAAAAATGCAACAAATTTCATCACCCCCAATATCCAGGAAGGACAGAAAGAGCAAATCAAGATGTAAAGATCTTCGATGGAAAACAACAGGACAAACAAGTTAAATTGCCGTTGAGGTTCTCAGCAGGATCTAATAAATTTTTGGATGAAGTAAATTGTTAACGCAATGCACAGAACCATGAAGAAACATTTCCACATGCTAATGTACATGTAGACTATCACAACAAACTTGCTAACAGATCTGCCAGTAATCCAGAAAGAAGTTACCTGGTTGTGACATGCCCTCAGTTGATAGTAAACAAATTGGGAAATAAGAAATCATTTCTGGGAGATTAAAGAAAAAAAAAAAAATGTTATGCACCTATTAACATGTTATTTATTATACATACTAAAAACATATGCCAAAAAATGTGATAAAATCATGCAACAGAACAAGTATAAGAAAAAGCTTCCAGATATCTACTGGCATAGGCAGAAATGACCCTTGAGAAGGTAAAGTTCACATGACAAGAAATAGCTTACTGGCACTGTGGAATTCATCTTCAGACAGTAAAATCTTCAAACTTAATGAACTCTTCACAATGTGAAAAGATGAAGTGTGTAAGTATGCAATCACAGAATCATAGAATGGCTTGGGTTGGAAGGGACCTCAGAGATCATCTAGTTCCAACCCCCCTGCCGTGGACAGGGCTGCCAGCCACTAGCTCACTAGATCAAACTGCCCAGGAACCCATCCAGCCTGGCCTTGAACACAGCCAGGGATGGGGCAGCCACAGCTTCTCTGGGCAGCCTGTGCCAGCGCCTCGCCACTCTCTCAGGGAAGAATTTCTTCCTGATGGCCAACCTAAACCTCCCCTCTTTCAGTTTTAGCCCATTCCCCCTTGTCCTACCATTATCCACCCATGTAAAAAGTCGGTCCCCCTCCTGCCTGTAAGCTCCTTTCAAGTATTGGAAGGCCGCAATGAGGTCTCCCCGGAGCCTTCTGTTTTCCAAGCTGAACAGTCCCAACTCCCTCAACCTTTCCTCATAGGAGAGGTGCTCC
>VXAV01011085.1:150352-177865 GCA_013399715.1 Alectura lathami | reverse complement strand
CAGTCCTTCAGGAACAGTGGTCCACAACATCTTCAGCAGATGCAGTTAGGGTGGGAGGAGAGGAAGATAACTCCATGAAAATCCCTTTAGTTTCAGATAAGCCAGATAATGTTATTTATCCTGAGATGTGAGTGTTCAGTCCCTCTTAGGTCAGCATACAGAAAAAATAACTCAGTCATTGGAGTCACTACCGACCGAAGAAGCTCACGTTCCCTGCAGCTTGTGTGGGTGGAGCACAAAGCAAATACTGCAGGCCCACATCTTCTTCAAGGCAGACAGTGAGCATCGTCCTCCTCCTCGCAACTAAATGATAAAAGGCATGTATAAAAGCTGAGGCAGAGATAACAACAACTGAAGGAGTTGTAACAGGTGTTGAGCATTAGAGTACCATCTGGGGCTGTCTAGTTCCAGCTCCACAACTGCTCAAGGGAGTGGGATGGGGTAGTAACTCAAAGCCAGGCAGCCAGAAAGGAAAGCAGAAGCTCTGGCTCAAGCCTGGAGATTGTTGCAGGAGCCAGAGAGA
Source organism: Alectura lathami (assembly GCA_013399715.1). Taxonomy (NCBI): domain Eukaryota; kingdom Metazoa; phylum Chordata; class Aves; order Galliformes; family Megapodiidae; genus Alectura; species Alectura lathami. The sequence continues at coordinate 177,342 of VXAV01011085.1, read as the reverse complement.
TTGCAGCAGCACTATTAATTACTAGGAAGCATTAACACAAGTGCCAGCTCACATTCTTTCTCTAATAACTTTTTTTCTGACAGCTTGAAATTGCCCTTGACTCTGATGGTGCAAACCAGATTCCAGAAACGTGGTGGAAACCTCATCAGCAAACACAGGAAAAGTACTGGTCCTCCCTGTTTGAGGTTAAAGTAAGCTAAAAGATTCTTTACAATCTTCAGACAAAAGCTGAAAAAAAAATGAGGCTATCACCACATGCTGAAACTCAAGCATCACTCAAAGCCTACAGCACAGGGCTGGTAGCTTCTAATTGACATTTAAAAGGCTTCCAAGAAACATGTGGAAGTCAGTCCACACTTCGTTTGTAATTTTGTTTGTCAAGTGTCTTCTTAGCCTGGTATTATTAACTTATCTGTACTCTGTATCAGCTGCAACTTCAAAGGGAATTTAGGGACATTCTCCTCTAAAATAGAATGACTGCTAAATGTTTCTCAGCTGAAACACGTTTTACAGCTAGTTATTCTGTCATAGTTTTGCTAGGGAAAACACCTGTAAATTCCTTTAAATTATAAATGCACTTGATTCTGGAACTATTCTTCAGGTGGAAAAATAAGGGAAATCAACAAATACTTTTAAGGTATCTCACATTTTCAAAAAGAAATATAGTGAAGATGTAAAATCAGACTAAATAAACATGAACTAATGAGGCTCGCTCTTTTCTGAGTTATTTTTAGAAATCTGTCATTTTTATTAGGCAAACATATCTGTGCAGACAGTGAAAACACTAACCAACAGCTTAGCACTTGTAGTTCACAAAGTTGATAATAAAGTATTATGACCATGGGTTAAGATAAGAATGGTTAGCCTGTTTCATAGTGTAGCTTGTGACTCATACCACTGAGTCATAAGGCAGAGGAGTTAGCCAGCGAGGAAGATGGGTGCCCTGACCCTGGAGAATTCCAATACTTGTAACACAGTTGGTCATTTATGCTGTCTCCTGCAGGGGTCCAGAGCTAATTTTTCAGAAATAAAGTCAGGTACTGATTAGATACATACCAGGAGTGAGACTTTAAAAAATATATTGTACAATTGCCTTAAATAAACATAAAACTCATGTTAATGTCAATGGGAGAAAATAGTGCCTTGTCTTTGATGTTGACTATAGATGGGAAGCAGTAGGCAATGACTTTGGGCTTACCTGTCTGGCTGGATCTGTGGAGGTTCCCACTCTGACAGGATCTCATCTCCTTCCCCCGTAAAGACATGGACTGCAAACATTCATTTGTTAAACTAACTGAGGTTACATTTAATCACTAGTTCTTCCTTGCCCTCTAATAGATTTTATAGAAACAACTAGTTTCATGCAAGACAAATGTAATTTTCTCTAATTATATTCTCTTCATACATGCTAGCCTTTATTTAATTAAATAAAAAAAATAATGTAAAGGGTATAAGGAAATTCTGTGTATAATTTCCTGCAACACACATTAATTTTAATAATTCGAGTTGCCACGTCTGTAATAGTGAAGTGGAAATACTGCTATAGCATTAAAAGTAAAAAAAATTTAAAGGCTACTGTACATTCTGATTCTCATGTGGGTTGTATACTTACACCAGCAGCTAACAGTACGATTACACTGGTAATGTGGCAGCCAGAGGCCATTTTTTCTTGGCAGCTTTTGGTATTAGTTCTTTTGATACCAGAAAAAGACGGATGTGCTGTATTGTAACTATGGAAAGGATAAAACTACAGTGTTGCAAAATTTTTCCTTCACATATTCTGAAACCATAGCATGCTTTGCAAGATCCAAATGCAAGCTCGGTTGGAGGCCATGGCTTCAGCTATCAGTATTACAAAAGCAATACTATGCTATCTCTCATTATGATTTCTGTTACAGTAATACATAAGAGCCAACTGCAAATGGACCACTATAAGTCCAGCTTTAATATAGACGTGGACTCATGGGCAGCCCCTGCTTTTTAAGCATGGTCTGTCTATTTAACACAATAACCTCTCAGCTCCTCTTCTATCATATCTTAGAGTTTTGGAAATGTTCCCTATGCATGGTATATACTTCTTTAAACTAAACCCAAACATAAGTCCCTAGGCTTAAAAATATTGGACCCTCTCCACAAAAGTATGTTGTATCGCAGAATATAGACATCAGAAAATAAATGATGGAAATGACCTATGATATCATCCTGTCTTTCTGCATGAATACAGGGTACTTTTCTACAGTGTATGTCTGGCAGCTTTGCTCTTGCTAGTTCAAACTCTCAGGCTTTCATCAGACTCTTTTACAGCTTAATTTATCTTGCTAACATAAAGCCTACCCAGATATTTAGCCTACATTTTACTACACATATTTTGAATTGCTGTCCTTCACCCTAAGTAAAGAATCAGATAAACAAAAAATCAGGACCTCTTTGTGCTTTGTCTTCTAAGGAAATGCAAAAAGGCTTGACTTAAGGTGACGAAGAACACTGAGAAGGTAGAAAATATAAGTGGTCTCGAATGTACCAAACTGAAACTCTCAAGCAGTTATAGTGTCCAGCAAAGTATAAATAACTCTAACTCAGAACTATTCTGAGTAAGATATTAGTTAACTATTTTCTAGCAGTTTTTATAAAATGAGATTTCTTATCATCATTTTTTTTTTAATTTATTTTGAAGAACTCATTTGACTTCATTTATTCAGGTTCTATAGGTACAATTGGTTTTCATCTGAGTACCTATTAAATAGATACAACTAATCCTATAAAAGTATGTCTGTTGGTACTGCTGTTTTTGTTTTGTTTTGTTTTGTTTTTACTATTACTGCCTTTTTAATTGTTTGGTTTAAAAAGCATTTCCTTGTAACACTCATGTTTTTGTTCCCATATACCCTGCAAAACCCTGCATGTGACCTTGGTCTCACACAGTCACTTGTTCTCCAAAGCATTCCGTTTCAGGCACCAACATAACCTCGCAAAAAGTCTAGTGGACAGGCCACCCTAATTAACAAGAAGTGTTATCTAACTAATCTCATTAGACACCAAAATCCTGATTAAAATGTCCAGGCAACCAACATTTAATGGGATGAGTAGAAACATGGTTCCAGAGAAAATCCGGACTTTAATTGTTTTCAAATAATAAAATCCTAGACTTTTCACATTTGAAGGATCTTCACCAATAATATGACATGAAAAGAAACAGGAGACTTCGCAATGGCTTTTTTAGGTAACTTTTTTAGGTAACAGCATCTTATATGCCCTCAGTAGTATCTCAAATAATTGTAAGATATATTAGGTGTATATTAATTGTACGTACATGGTAGGTTAGCCACTATATATGTCTGTGGGAAGGTGAGTTTTTACAGATGTAGATACATACATACATATATGCAAACATACATACACACAGGCATAAGTTCTGTTGTGTTCATGAGAAATCTATCACCTAGGATAAAAAAGCACTGACTAAAAAATCACATTAGCTGCAATGCTATCAGCTTTTGAGCTAGCAGAAGACTTAACGCTTGAGGACTGCTCTAATCCATAAAACAGCTGGTTTACCCTATCCCTTGTCTCTTGCAGCATTGGCTGTACTTGTTTTGGCATTGTGAACATACAGTTTCTACCATACAGCATGTGGGCCAGTGACACCTGGGGATATATTTACTCCACCTCTGATAACAGCACTGTCTTCCCTGCCCAAAGCAAAATGTGGCAGCAGATTGCACGAGAAAGGGCCTTACTGTAAGCTAGAGTTTGCTTGTGTTTGCTAAGCAATTTTAAGTATGCTAAGCTTTCTAGCCTCTTTACAGTCTAAGAAAGAAGTTTATCTCCTCTCTTCTCTCGAGTACCCTCCTGCTAGAGGAAAGCAAACCTGCTCCAAGATACTTCAGAAGCCTTTCTGGCAGGATGACAGATGCTAATGGTAGGCATTTTGTACTATAACCTATGGCTGCTGCTTTCATTCTGCTTTACTGATTACTAACCTAAATACATCACTACCAGAACATGATTGATTCAGCAGAAGACCCTCCTGGAAAAATCGATCCTCATGTTTAAGCAGTTGCTGTACCTGCTCTGGCTCAGCTCATTGACCCAGTAGTCACCTGAGAAAATGCTCACAGAAATATCTGTATCCCTTTCCCTCTTTTACAGAAGAAATTATTTCAGGAAGATCTTTTCATAACTTCTTTCAGTTTAACTCATTACATGGTTCTCAACTGTAAAAATTTGGCAGAGAAGATTTGTTTGTTTCTATTGGAAGAAATCACCATTTTGCTGTTCTCTACCATTACAGACTCAAAACATCTGCACTGACTGCTGGCTTAAGCAACATCTGTATACAGAAGGAACATCACGGACAGAAGTCTATTAAATGAGGAATACTGCAGAGAGCAGAAATCGCTGTTCTGAAGGCACAAGATTTCTGGACACAATATATTTAAGCAAGTATGTTCAGATGACACAGAAACCACAAGTGTACGCAAGTCCAACAACCCAACAAACTAATGAGGAATATCTCTGCTGATGACATTTATCTGTGATCATCTGGAGACAACATCCAGCACAGGAAACCTCCACAGCACAGATAGCTGGAGACTGGGAGTACATACCAGGGAAAGGTTTTTCTATATAAGATCAATTCCTGCATTTCTAAGCACCTTCTGCTCACAGTTGCCTACCATATTTCCTGTAGCCTCAATGTCTTTGAAGTTAAGGCCACCAATTCTTTCATTGTCATGCAGTATGGACACATGATGGCCCATGAAGCCCCTGCTTAGATTAGTCATCCTTTCAGACAAGTACACAGTCTTTTAATAGCTTCATTAGTTGGGGCGTGTCGATGCTCACGGTTTTAATTTCGGACACTTGTTCCTGGATGGATGGTGTTCTGGCATAATGATTTCACATGGGCCCACCTGGGCTGAGCTATAAATCTGCCACGGATAATGTAGAGCTCATTGCAGCCATGGGGATGGGTTGGAGATGTCACACAGCTGTTCCCCATCCATGTGACATGAAGGATATGCCACATACAGGAGCAGGGACAGTCTCCTGCCACATCTCAACCATCCACCAGTAAATCCCCTCCTGGATTATTCAAGTCCAGCATAAGGTTGTCTGCTGTCTGGCTTTATTTCATACAGTTGTTTGTGTGTTTGTTTGTTTGTTTGTTTTCCTGCATCTGAGCCCATTGCAGTATCTTTTTTGGTGAACTATGAGCTGTTTTTACTTCCAGTTACAGATTGGTAAAGATCCTTCTGTGTGACAGATTGATAAAGATCCTACTGTGTGTTTGAACAGATACGTAACTCATGCATGCCGGTGTGTGATTTTCCAAATCTTAGGTAGGCAAATGATCGTTGATTATCTGTTCTCCTTGTTTGAATGATAATGTAAGGGCTTGGTTTATAACAAAATTTGCTTGGTAAAATGCTTGTTTGGAATTGTAAAGCTACCACTTTATCACATAAATTCCTGCAGGGTAAGTTATCCTAGGAGATCTAAGTGTACTTGTCACTTTTGGGAAAAAAAAAATAAAATAAGAAAAGTGAGAAAAGTAGAAGATGACTGATTATTTAGAATAGCACAACAGCAAAGACCAGCTGAAAATTCTCATTTATCCATACTGAGACTCATGGCATTTTCATGATTTGCAGATGTGACCATTCATATTCAAGCAGCTGTCAAGCCAGTTGGGGATTGCAACCAACCTCACAAGTCAGAGCCAACAAATGCTGAAAGAGAGAAAAATCTGCAGATATCTTTCTTTACTCTTCAGCCAATTTAAATGTTAGCACATACAAACCAAGCATGCCATTTCATCTATTTAAAATTATCTGGGCCTATTCCATAATTCTCTCTATTTCTAATAATGAAGATACTTTTTATATGTAACTTCACACTATCCATTCCTGATAATGTTATAACTTATAGCTTAGGACTTACACGCTGCCAAAGTGACTCTTGTTAGGAAAGAATAAGCTACACAATGTGTGAAAGTGTTATAATTTCAAAATTACAACAAAATTAATTTTAGTAGCTGAGTTAGTGAGAAAATTGCCGTTGCTGTCTGTGTGCACTTCCCTTTAGCCATTGCCCGCCTGCTGCTGGATGCCACAGTCCTGCCACAAAACTGACTGTGTGGGACAGTGCTGCAAGAGTCTGGCACAACCTAGGGGCTGCAGAATGCATCGCTGTCTTGCTCAGGGGAGGCAAACCCTAAGACAGTGCTACGTGTGTCACTCCACTAACAAAACCCATGTCCATAAGCTGCAGAAAGCTGCAGTGGCTCCAGGGCTGCTGCCTGCCCCTCTTTGGTACCTTCGGCATTAAGCAATGGGGTTATGTAATCCTGCCTGGTTTGTTCTGTGCAGGGCATGGTGCAGTTTGAACCCAAAGGGTCCTTCAAGGAGGTGAGGGCATCCCCATGACCCACACACTGCCCATCAGGGTGCCCAGAGTAAGTAAGCCTCCGAACTAGAGGCACACAGTCTGTTAGCAAAAGCTGAATTGCTAGGGCACAGGGAGTGCTTACTTTCCTTTGCATAATTCCCTGCTGTCCTGAATGCATCTAGGAAAGGGATTCGTGCAGACGCACAAAATCAAGCTATTCAACAACCCCCAGGCATCCAGGATGGGGAGAGTCTGGAGGCATGGGAGCCTGCAGGAGCTTTCAGGAAGCCTGCAGGAGCTTGCAGAGAGCATGCTTGATGCTCTCAGGGACCCTGCACGAAGCCTGCAGGATCTTGCTTGTTGGGAGCCTGTGCCCGGCTGCTGCTTGCAGCACAGCCCACCCCTGACCCCATCTGGCAGCTGGTGCAGCTGCAGGCTCGCCCGGGCCAGGCCAGAATTGCCACCACTGACAGGTTTATCACCGAAGTTGTTTTCTCAGCCAGATACCTACAGCAAAGACATTTTCCTACCAGCTACAACTCCAAAGAAGCTGTAATGCCTGTTTGCCTGTGTCTGGTACATGTGGGGTTGTTCGAAGAGATGCTACCAAATGGTCTACACTTTAATCTTTTGCCTTAATCTCTTATTTTTCCAAGATTTTTTTTTTTTTTAATTTAAGACTGTCAAACCAGACTGAGAAATGCTTTCCTGTCGCTGAACATAACCAGGAGAGCAGCAGTTGTGCCAGGAAGGTCTGTGCATCCAGAGCAGCACAGCAGGCTTGGCAGGATGTCCTGTGGCTTCACATCACCCACTCTGTCACAGGAAGCCAAATGCAACAACCCCCACCATGCTCCCTGGTGCTCCCATACCTGGCAGCAAGCTCAGCACTGCCTGGGTTGTGCCTTGCCCCTCTGAAGTCCCACATCATATTGTGGTTGTGCCCTGTTTGCACACTCCTGTGTCTGGAGCTGTGCAAAACTGCGCTGGGTGTGCAGCCGTAGCCTTCTACTGGGATGTTTTACTGCCACACCCCAGGGATAAAAGAAGAAAACCACAGCCCTGCCTCTGGCCTCTTGTTGGCAGTGCTGCGTAGCCTTGAGCAAGCCATTAAGCAGCAGCACCACCCGGTTTCTGAACAACAATTCTTCCAACTTTAGCTAAAGCTGCATCTGAAGGACGTACCTCTGTTGCCTTTTCTCTTCTGGTGTCCCACTCCCATTCCTGTGCACACAAGTGACATCAAGAGGAAACCGGCCTTTTCACAAAGTGGATGAAAACGTCAGTGCTGTACACAGAGATCATAGAGCACTTCTGCTCACATCATGCTGAACTCAGCCCACTGAGTTTAGACAGTTTAGGGAAAAGAAAAAAAAAAAAAAAAAAAAAAAAAGTTGCAGTGAGTAATCTGTGAACTACCAACATATCTGGAGGTTTCAATTACATTTGTGGAGGAAACATTCCTCTTGGTGCTGATTTTCTCCATGTATATATGCAGGGTACAGTGGGCAGCCATCCAAGCTGGAAGATGCATGAGTATGCATGGTGCTGAGCCTAAGCTGACAAACCAGGCTCGTCCTTCTGTCAGCAAGATAGCAAGTTCTTGCCTGCCCATCATATGCCAAATAAATCCACTGGGCTTTCAAGTGGTCCCAGTGAGCTTCCAGTTTCTTCTGCCAGTTAAAGCAGTAGCAGTTCAAAGCTACACTTTGATAAGCTTGGAATGGTTTTGTACTCTCAGGAAGGGTCCTCTGAGATTCAAAAATTACTTCCTATAAAAGCCACTTGTCAGTAGCAAAATATGGTTTCTACACTTCTGTTGCAGTAAACAATGGGATCACAGGAATAAGCAAATTTTACAACAGCTCTAGTGCATCTCCTTTCAAGCATTTGAAATCACAGAATTTCTGTGTCCAAATGATTTTTTTTTTCTGTAAATAACTGAGGAATGTTATTACCGTTACTTGTTCCACTTACAGATTGTGAGTAAATTGGAACAGCAGAGCCCAGGTGCTGGGCAAGTCTGGGGATTCTCAAGTCTGAAGATCTGGGGATCTTCAGATGTGATCTGAAACCTGGGGTTTCAGGTTGCTTTTCAGGTCTGTATGACACCACATGAGCCCCACACTTGCCTGGCCCTTTAAGTAGCACCACAATTTCACAGTAAATAGTTTCTACTGCACAGATTAGGGGAACAAAGCAGTTCAGAAACATATGGCATAAATCTGGGGTCTATCCTTGCTGCATCAAAGCAATAATAAATGCTACTGCAATGTGCAGTCCTGCAGGTTCAATGTTTCTTCAGCACCTGCAACAGTGTAAGTCTTCAAAAGGATAACATGGTTTAGTCAAACGCGCTTCTTTTTCTTCTGAAATTCCTTCTGGTGCTGTGGCCTGCTCAGCTGCTTACCTTCTATTTCTGACAGCGAGTGCACTAAGGGTACTGAGATACCAGCTAAGTGTGTGCATTTGTGTTTGAGTTTCTTTGGCACAAGGCTAAATTTCTTCCTCACACAGGCCTGCGTGCTTTGTTACTACTATTGCACTTACCACTTTGCAAGCTTGTGTAAAGAGTGTAATCTTGGATGTGATATCAACAGGAGTCCCAGGTATGCAAAGAATGCAAGATTAAGCTCTTTGTGCTACAATTTATAGTCTGTATGTCACAGGCACCTCCTTTTTTTTCCCTTATGTCTGGGGCTTCAACATACCATGGCAATGAAATGTAAACTATGGCTAACCAAAGGCTTCAATGGGCATGTATCTTTGATTACCCCAAACACAAATAGGCATAGATCAGCTTTTTCACTTTATGTCACACACCGCACTGCAAACACATTGAAGAGAGTCATAGGAGCAGGTTTTGAAGCAAGGTTAGGCAGTTGCATTATTTACCTGTTATTTGCGTGTCTACATCTGGGCTATCCTGGACATTACTAAGGTTGCACAAGTAATGATCTGACACATGTCGTTGCATCGTAATTACTTTTGCTGGCGTATGTTGGAGTTTATGCACAGTAGGAAACCAACCAGTAACTGAAAAGATGAACTGGTTCCAGGCTGTAGTCGTAAATAGAAAACAATGCATAGGAAAATAATAACAGATACTTGGAGGAGGGAAAGGTTTTTCTTCAGGAATGGTGTAAAACCTGATGGTTGGCTTTTTAATGATCCTTGTCATTGCAATATGTCCCAGTTCAAATGCAAATTGTGTAGATCATGTCACTACTGTCACTACTTCTTCCAGTAGCCTCTTTACTTTTCCTATGTGTAAGTCTGGTTTGTCACTGACTGTCGCCATGCCTTGACTGCTCCGCTACTGTCCCAGTCAGCTTTCCTGAAGCATGATGCATCAGCATCCAGGTGGGAAGACATCTGGGTAAGGGCTGAAGCTGTTCCTAGGTTTTCACTGGAAGACCTAGCATCTCAAGTACATGTAGTTTCTCTGGCACTGAAACCCCCCTGTTACGTGAAACTGAAATTGTTAGAAAGAGTCTATATAAAGATATGGGTGTGGAATATAAACTTGTTATTGTGCTTTAATTTCAGCGTTAAAAGGCAGAGGAAGAGATTCAAATAAACATGATTAGAAAAAAAGTGTGTACTTCCATGAGTAGCTACAGAAAGAAGAGGAAGCGTGGCTGTCTGGTATTGGTATATTTTAAATATTAGTGAGGAAGAGAGGAGATTCAAGTGAAAAAAAAAATGTTTCTGTGACTCAAAAAGAATATATTTTTATGTTTCTACAAGGAAAGAAGGAAAGGTAATTGAACAGGACATTTTTGAATGGGACAGGCTGGAAAAGTGGGCCCACAAGAACCTGATGAGGTTCAACAAGGCCAAGTGCATGGTGTTGCACTTGGGTCGGGGCAATCCCAGGTGTGTGTACAGACTGGGAGAAGAACTCCTTGAGAGCAGCCCTGCGCAGAAGGACTTGGCCGTTGTGATCAACAAAAAGCTGGACATGAGCCGGCAGTGCGCTCTTGCAGCCAGGAAGGCCAATGGCATCCTGGGCTGCATGAAGAGAGGGGTGGCCAGCAGGGAGAGGGAGGTGATCGTCCCCCTCTGCTCTGCCCTTGGAAGGCCTCACCTGGAGTACTGTGTCCAGGCCTGGGGCCCCCAGTACAGAGGGGATGTGGAGCTGTTGGAGCGGGTCCAGAGGAGGGCCACCAAAATGATCAGAGGGCTGGAGCACCTCTCCTGTGAGGGAAGGTTGAGGGGGTTGGGACTGTTCAGCTTGGAAAAGAGAAGGCTCCAGGGAGACCTCATTGCAGCCTTCCAATACTTGAAAGGAGCTTACAGGCAGGAGGGGGACCGACTTTTTACACAGGTGGATAATGGTAGGACAAGGGGGAATGGGCTAAAACTGAAAGAGGGGAGGTTTAGGTTGGCCATCAGGAAGAAATTCTTCCCTGAGAGAGTGGTGAGGCGCTGGCACAGGCTGCCCAGAGAAGCTGTGGCTGCCCCATCCCTGGCTGTGTCCAAGGCCAGGCTGGATGGGTTCCTGGGCAGTTTGATCTAGTGAGCTAGTGGCTGGCAGCCCTGTCCACGGCAGGGGTGTTGGAACTAGATGATCTCTGAGGTCCCTTCCAACCCAAGCCATTCTATGGTTCTATGATGATTCTATGATTTTATATTTGCCTTTCACATAATATTAAATTTCCCAGAAGCAGGGGATAAGCAGGGCACAGTTTCTTTATTAACCAGTTCCCCTTAGAACCAAATTCTCAATGAAATTTCCTGTTTTCTGTGTAGGTGTGCCTGTCTGCATTTGTTACGCTGCCATATAGTGTCCCCGAGTGTGCCATTGCACAGAGCAGACACATCCAATGCCATGACTGGCAGCGCTCACAGAGTGGCTGACACTGTGCTCGCAAGCCCTGCTTTCCCCATCCAATTGCAAAACTCTTAAACATACGAAAGCAGAATGGTGTGAACAGCTTTGAGAAAAGGATCAAGCACCCATTGAGTGTTGCTGCTCCAAACACAGAATAATGAGTTGGCTTCACTGTCCCAGCATGCCTGTGTGCAGTCAGACTGGGATTCCCAGTGCCTAAATCCCCATCTGCTCAGGAAGAAGCAGCCCTACCAGCTTCTGTTGGGAAAACACTGCAAGGGGTGGCTTCCTCCCTTTGCCTTTTAACACTACAGACACAGCTACACCTGTCAGATTTCTCCTTTTGATGTATTCTTCCCAACATTTATTTCAGCCCACTTACAGTTTGATGACCTCTAAATGACTAAATTTCCTGGTTCAAAACAGCTTTTTGGAGTAGAAGGTGTTCAATAAATGTTAAGCTTTTCATATATTTTAGCAATGAAAATTTGCAATCACAAATGTTTGTAAATAAGCTCTCAAAGCCTGCCATTCATAGATTAGTCATGCTCTTTGTACTGTTATTAGTTAATTTGCAGGCTTTCTGAATGTGCTGCATAATGTCAAAGATTACCATTTTCCAACAAATTAATTTTTCTTTCTCTGTTTAAAGGGATTTGAGAGAAAAACTATGCAAGTATCTCAGTTCAGAGCTGTTTCTGCTAATTCAAAAAGCCAAGTGTTGATCAAACTCCACCATCTACTGGAACTCTGCAGAATTACTCTGCAGCTGCTTTAGAGACTATGTACTGTGGGGCCATGGGCTAAAAAACGCTGGAGACACCACTTATCTAGATCACTAGACAGCTGCTGTCAAGTACTATTTAGATGCTGCAGTTAATGGGCTAGATGAACCTTTGATCTGACCTGGAATAGACACTGTTTTTTTCCTTATGCTATTATGTAAAGCAAGCAATAATGCAATGCCAAATAATTGTCATGTTGGTGGTGGTAGTATTAGAAGTAGTAGTAGCAGCAATACAAAGGTTTAAAAATAAATTTCCCCCTGTCCATATAATACCATGAACATGACACCCCTCAGCCACAGCCACAGACCTGTTACCAGGGCAGACACACCCGTGCTCTGACTCTTCTTTGAGATCTCTACACCCAGGCATTTGTTACTCCACATTCACATCTCACTGGTCCACTCCCCTGACTCTTAAAACAGTCCTTACACCATGGCAGAGGCACTGAATACAATTTTAACTCTGAAAATATAATGACGGTAAAGAGAGATAGCTACTGCATGGAAAGTGTGACAAACTCACTGAGAGACTTCCACTCATTCTAAAGCATGCACAATAACCACTTTGAGCAAAAATTAAAAATTTGGTTTAGTTCATTGGATTCAGATGATCAAGACTACCGTTTGGGAAAACAATATCTGCAGAAACATTTACTGGTTGACAGCCCTACTGTAAGTAGAGAACAGATGCTCAGGTGTGGTTGGCTTTTTGCTACTTTGCTTCATAGGATGCTAGTGATATCTCAAATAATTGTACCATGGGAGACATTCTGATCCCATTGAAGTCAAGGCCAAAAAATTCACATTGACTTAGCAGTGGATGTCTTATAAAGCAGGGAGCTGAGATGAGCTGAACAGAGATTCTGTCTTGCATTTCATGTGTGAAGATCTAAGACATAGCTGTGATTTTATTTTCCATTCTCTCCAGTCACTGTTTACCTACCAACATTTTAAGAGAGATAGTCCCAGTTCAGCTGGACCCAGGGTCAGCCCCCACCTGTCATGGTTTTTCTACAAGCATTCCATATCCTGACATCATGTAATAAACTGACGGATCTGGGAGAGCTGTTGAGGGAGGACTACAACTCCCGAGACACTCCTGTCTTTCCTGAGTGATTGTCAGGAGAAAGACACAAGGACCACAACACCCAAGATGCTCCTGTCCTTTCCACATGGTTTCTGGGAGGGAGAAAATAGGCCAGCTTGGTTCTGGGGTTCTGCCCTTTTTGCCTCTGATCCCCATTGACTACACAGTCAGGACACTCTGCTTTGCCCTTATACATATATTTACAATTTTGTCCGATTTATTTCTCTCAATTCCTTTCATATTGTATTATCTCACATTTCCTTGTCATTTTAAGTAAAATAGTTTCCTTCTTATCTCAGTCCAGCACCTCCTCCTTTCTCATTCGTCTACTCAGACTCTGTAAGGGGAGGGGTAGGGAAGGGGCTAGGCGCAGTCGCACGACAATCTTTAATTAACCCACAACAACACCAGACAGCACAAGCCAGTCCTTCTCTCCAGGTGGGATTCTGTCTTCTCCAGACGTGTCTGAGCTTGGTGCCATTGCACTCACTAACACTGAGGGTGTAGCACAAAAAACCAACCAGGAGCCAGTTTCTGTACAGCATATTTCTGCTCGGCATCTGAAACACCTTGCACTCGATGGACAGTGGGCCTCTGCCACAAATGAGAGGCAGGGGACACTTGTGGGGCCTTCTGAAAATCACCATCTGTGGTAAATAACCTGCAGGTGGAGGCGGCTGTTCACGGACTGCCCCAGAGGTATACCTCCAGCTTGTCCTCCAAGCAGCAACAAGGCACTGACCCACAGGGGCTGTACATAAGTTAGGGGCAGCCAGGGCCACCAGCTGGGCCACCCTCCTGGTGAAGCGATGCCAGATGCTGGCTGTCCATGTTGTGCCGTTTCCAGATCTGTGCACGGCCAGCGCTTGCCACAAGGTGGATCCCTCCTGATGTAAGATGGTGGAGACAGGCCAAAGTACCAAGTCAACAGCAGAGAAAAGAAACAGAGCCAGCCTCCAGCTCCACAGCCCCACCACGCAGCTCTCCACAGCCAAGGACCCTTGGTCAGATCTCACTGTCACACCCTGCAGAGTTTCAACATGGTTCAATCTGTTTATGCTGTACTGCTACCTGGACCATACCATCTTTTCCTAAACAAATGGTTTGGATTTCATTTCAGACACAGATGCCTAGGATGTGAATCAGCAACAGGTACAACTGCTACAGAGTCTACACGTAAGACGTATCTCTAGCATCTGTTGTAGTCACTGGAGCCTGTCAATTCAGCTGAGTATAAACACAGTGAATAACACGTAGGGGGTTCTTAGGCTGACCAAATGTGGACACAGTTTTAGTGTAGTCCCTCTGCATTCTTAGGCCAAAAGTGCCTTGCCTTCCTTAATTTTCATATATTGGCTGGCTTTACTCAGCAGTAGCAATGTATCTCTTCCAGCCCACCTCTGAGCTGCCAGCCCCAGGCACTGCTCCAGGAAAATACCTGGTGATCTCCTGCTCCAGGTGAATATCACATCAGCCCATTTGATATTAATTGTTGCTATTTCTGCCATGGAAACAACCTAGGAAGAAGCAAAGCTCACTAGGTTCACCTCCCTTTTACAGCACACAGTCCGAGTTCCCAACTCAGGGAGGCATAGGCCCAACCAAGAGAAAAAAAAACAAACAAGTTTTAGGCGTTAGTCTGCTGCTGTTTGGTGGACACAGAGGGTTTGGAGCACCCACTGTTAACTATTGCACTTATTGCAGTACTCTGTTGAAACATCACCGTCCACTTCAGCCACAGGAATGTGCTCTCAGTTATTGAGAACTATTCTTTCATTACACCTTGTACATTAGTTAGGTATTACAGCACTCAGATAGCAATGCCTTGCTTTCTTATGTTCTCCACACAGGAGTTAAGTCAGGAAATAAGTAATCTCTGCAACCATGGTGCAAATAAGCAGCCTCAGGCATGGTGGCCGAGGCACCCACGCTGGCAGGGCTGGGTGAGTGCAGCACATGCCAGCACAGCGAGGATGGCTGCACCCACACGGCACCACAGCTCTGCACATGCTCTGTGTGCCAGCAAAATCCCATTCACGCTCTGAGGCTTGTTTGTCTACAGGCAGCAGCACTGTGCTGCTGAGGCTGGGCAGTCTGCAGCATCTCTCAGAGATGCTCGCAGGCAATTTCACTCGCTGAAGACATTTTGCGAAAGCTCAGTTAAGCTTCCAGGGATCTCATTTTCAGGGGTCCGTAGCAAACAGAACATACTGTTCCCATCGGGCTGATGATAATGTCCTTGCCTTGACAACAACCTGCAGCCATAAAGCAAGTTTAATTCTCTGACAAGAAGACTGGCGACAGCTATCATTGAATTGTTTACTGTAATATATGGGATTCTTCCCTGAAAACCCTGTGGATGGTTTTTGCCTGGTCTGATTGTAAATAATGAGATAGACCACAATGGATTTCAGTTCCTCATCCGTGTTTGATCAGCACAAAGGTAAGTAACTGCTCCTAAATTCAAAAACCTCTGGTCCTCGCGTGCCTACCATGCAGATGTACTAAGATTCCTTGACAGAATGAATGACAAGATTTTTTTGAAAAGATCAGGCCTCATGGAAATTTATTTGGCTTACGCAGGAGGAAATTTCTTCCATCAATTTCAGACAAGAATATTTCAGCTTATTACTACAGTTATCTTTAAAATTAAAATATTTCAGCAGATAAGCTACAGCACTTGATTGCTTTTATGCCTAACATCGAGAAAAGAATGTATACGTTTATTTCTTATATTGTATACTGGTGCTTTTATGGATATGTATTTATCAAAATATTATTTAACATTAAAATATTAAAATTTTGCAACATTAGCAAACAAAGTAACTTAAAAAGGAGAAAAATATTAAGAAAAGCTGTCTTTCTTACATCTACTAGTTTCTATACATTGAAAGGACTCAATGATGATAAGTTATTGACTTTGCTTCAGTAAATGTCAGCTGTCTACGTAAGTATTGCTGTAATCATGGATTTAAGATATCTTTAAAAGCCACAAAGTGAAGATTTTCTACATGGTAAGGTTGCTATGGAAATACTAATGTCTCTTTTCTGGCTGTTTTTAAGTAAAATGGTTGAATTCCCTATAAAAGATTTTCTCTCTTATGGTTTAATCCACTATAGAGAATATAGTGGTATTCCTCTTATGTTCTCAAAGCAGGAAGCAGTCACTGATAATCTATGTTGCAACAAATTTCTCTCTAAGTCAGCTTGCAAAATAATTTGTTTGCAGTGGCCACAGTTTCCAGCACAAGCATCAGAAGTGCCCAAGCTGATGTAGCCATGCTGACCCTTCACCAAAGGTGCTGAGGGGATGTGTGCCTCAGAAACAAGGGCAGGTCCTCCTGGGCCATGTGCAAATGTCATAAGGAACATTTTCCCGAAAAGGATGGCAGTGTGGGGCTGGCTGAGCTTTGGAAGCTCCAGCAGCCTTTCTCGAGCTCTCCTTCTGCAGCCGCTATGATACACTGTGTGCTCCCTGGAGCCTGGGCAGGGCACGGGATGTCCTGCTTGCCTGGTGCTGCGGGGACAGACAGTGGGAAGCAGTGCCAGTGAGGAGGCTGGAGTATGACCAGGGCTGAAGAAGGAGCAGTGAAGACTCCAGACAGATCAGGGAGAAGACAGCAGTGCAGGAGACCATGGATCCAAACCACTTTATCTGAATAGAAACTAGGGAGCTGGGAGGTAACACCTGCCAGTACCTCCCTGGCTCCTGCTGTGCTCCCCTCCTCCCACTATAGGACACTTTCCACGTCGATCCCATCCTTATGCCTGTACAGCATCGTCTCCCAGCCCTGTGTCCCACTCCACTCACAACACCTTCCCAGCAAATAGCTGTCCCTGATAAATCCACCATCCCCTTTCCACCACAGCCGCAGAACTGCTGGCTCACTGGAAGGTCTGACTTTGCTGCTCGTCTTCCCTGCCCGCTGTGTGGCAGGAGGGTGGGGAGCAGGAGATAACATTAAGGGGCACTGAACCCATTTGCTATCGCACAAAGAAGGCTGTATTCAAAATCACAGGGCATGGTGGATTGCAGCTAAATAACATGACCAATTTAAGCAGTGAGAGATTTTAGCAAGGAGAAGGAGCATGTTATTCATTGGAGCTATTTCTAAGAATCGTGGATTGCAGACTATTTATCAAACACACCAGATCAACATCTGTCAGTCCAATAAATCTTCCCCTACAATCCTACGCTCCATCTCACCCATCAGAAAACTCTCTCCAACTACAGGTCAATATAAAACAGTATTCCTTGCTAGAAAATCACACTGTTTCTTTGCAACACTTCTTTTGATATCACTCATTAATAGCTTACATTATTTATGAACAGCAATAGTGGCAGCAATGTGAGACTTCCAGAAGCCAAGCACTATCAGTTCCCCCCTCCCCTGTAAGCATTGTGTGGTGCCAGGCAAATGTATGCTGTACCTAGCTTGGGATGTTTACCACTTAAACAAAGGAAACAGGATAAGGCCTGGGCTGCCACATTCGTAGCCATGCACACACAGGAATTATTACTTTGTTAAACAAACAATAAATCTGTAATTATTAGAGAGCGAATTGCAGTTTGCACTCACCCACTGATGCGGCTAGCCCAGGAGATGCTTACCACTGCTGACACAAGTTATCCCAGTACGGCCAGAGAGGCACATCTCATTACTTGAGATATCAGAGAGCAGGCAGAAGAGGATGCTAGTTACACCCAGTGTATGCAGACCTTTGTTTGCAGTGGTAAATCACTGTGAAGTGCGACTGCAATGTCACACTCCAGTCCCCATCAGAGATTCATTGTCTTTTGGTGAAACCAGGCAGCATCTTCCTGCTGAAATCACACAACTGTTCAGCATTGTGTCTGCTGATAAGCAGTGGGAAATCACATAAGGCACTCAGCTACTGAGTGAGGGAGGGAGAGGTGAAGGGGGACAATAGGGTGCATTTGTTTGTATGAAAGAAGGGAGTAAATATTTTGTATAAATCTTTCTTCAGCGCAGTGAACATAAACTATTCTGCTATCCAGCTTTCAGCTCTAAAAGATCTTGAATTTTAGCAAGGTCTAAATCTGTCATTGTCAAGACCACATACAGTAAGATTAACTGTAGTGACTTTTTTGAGGTCTTAAAAATCCATTGCAGTAGAAAGCAGGAACTTATGCACAGCTAATATTCACTTTGTAAAATAACAGAACAGCCGACCCTACAAATTGTGTAAAGCATATGCACTTCATATGAGAGTGAGAGGAGCATTAATGTCATAATTGGTGTAACTTCATTGCTGTGAATCCTGTGATCATTCTGTATGTTTCTTTATATGCCTTCTTTTGGACCAGAAGATTATTATTCTACCTGGAACAAATGACATGCTTGTAAGATATTGCAGCTGATTTCAAGTAGGTTGGCTTTTAACTTTGATTCTTTTTGAGTGTTTTAGGTATGAAAGAAAATGTCATCACCTTGTAAGCCATTTGGTCTTTGCTCACTAAGGCTCTTCCAGACCATTCTACACCACTGCTGTGCCAGCCTGTGGTTTCTCCCTACTCTTGCTCCACACACAGGCTGTTAGTCAGACGTTCTGCCTTCCTGGATCTTGCTTTCACTGCTGGCACAGTATTTTACAGAACTGCAAGACAACAAAAGCAGTAAAGCTAAGACGCTTGCAGATGGAGACAAGGTGTTTAGCTGTTTGTGTTCCCTCTCTCCCATATGGCACTTGGTGTCCAGCTTCAGCCCAGCTCTCTAGCAGGGCGAGATCACAGAGGGAGATGCAACTGCTCAGCACCTCACTGCCACCCTCTGCAAATGCTCACTGTCCAAACCACTCCTTTTCTGCCCAGGAGGGTGTCTACAAAATGAAATGGCTTGCAAGCTCTGGGGCCAGGCCACTTCACCCCTGGGCAGGTAAGCTGGAGGAAGATGGAACAAGAGACACTGCATCACCTACAGCCAGCTGCAGCCAGTGAGAATGACACCCAAGACCTCTAGGCATTCCCTACTCCCTGCCAAATAAAGCTTCAGAAGACCAGATAACTGTTTAACTCTTCTCCCTCCACCAGAGTCATGCAGGTTGTATTAGAGACACGCTGGCCCTTTAAATTGGATCACCCTACAGAACTGGAATTAGTATCCATCCACATTATCCCAGGTACACCACAGAGCGCTCTTCAGTTCCTGCTGCCCCAGTCTACCCTCCCAGCAGGGCAACATCTTGTCCCACCCACTTCTCCTTGCTCTGACAGCTAGGTCATCTGGTGGGGAAGGGCAAACCCAGGGCACAGCTTCATGTCACTGTCCCCTAGCAGGACTGCAGTGCATGCTCTGCTAGAGCAGGTGCAGGGAAAACTCATTCATTCAAACATCCATTCATGCATGCATTCATTCATTCATTCGGAGTTTTGCTTCCTCTCTTTACATGGGGGGACAATTACTCTGGGAAAAGCAAAGGCACAGGGGAGAAAGCATTTAAAGGAAAAAGGGTTGAGGGAATCTGTGTCCCACATGCAGGTGTGCATCCATGCCCTCATGTTCCTGCCATCTTACCCTACATAGAAGCAATTGTTCCAAACGGGAGATGGAGAATTTCCTTTTATGACAGGATTTCTCTACTCCTGACTCATAGAAGGAAAATTCAACAGCAGATACATCGCTAAACAACAAAAAGTGTAAGATTTGCATCCTTAATGGACAAAATGAGGTGCTGTCTGCACCAGTACACCAATACATCTAACTATTTCTCTCCCCACACCAACATCTCTGTACCACTCCCATAGGACAGCCACCAGATGCAGCTGTGAGAGGCAATGCGCTGTTGCCGGCACCTCCTGGTACCTCTGGAGGCTGGCCAAGATCAGCAACACCAGCGATGGACTTGTCCCTGTGCTTTCCACACAGCCCACCATGCAGCCTGCTTCAAGTTCTAGATTAGCTCAGACCTGCATTTTTTTTTTTAACCTGTCTTTGCTGGGTTTAACAGCTGTAAAAGCAGTTTGCAGATCTGTCTGGATACTGAAATCTGTTTAATGAGTCCTGTGGTAAAGGTACTTCTTATTTTGTGCACCAGTCACTGAGGATGATTCTCCAGGGGCAAAGGCTCTTAGCCTCTACTGATCCCCCAAGCAGCCTGAGCAGCACACAGCACCAAGATGTCCAGTTCTCTGAGTTGCAAACTCCTCATCAGAGTAGAAACTAAGCCAGCTTTTGTATTAAATGATGAAGTTGAAAGGCCACTTAGAGGAGAAAAAGAGAGGAAATTAACATCAGTGAGGAAGTGGGCATCTGAGCACTGCTAAAGGCAGGTTTAATACCAGCAGTCTAGTTTTCCCAAGCCCGCAATCAGAGATCCAGATCTGATGGACTAACCTTTCCCAGAGTAAGAGCTGATTGCAATTCCATGGCAGCCAAGTTTTAAAGTAGAGTGTGAAGACTGCATCCTGGGGAGATAAGGACACCTGTGGGCAATTACAACGGGTCGCAAAGCCCTGTGTGGAACTAATGCAGGTTCATCTGTTGCATGTGACAGCAAACATGAATAAGGTGGCAAATACTTTAAAATTATCTTTAAAGATCATTTATCACTCAAAAATATATATAAAATATTTAATAAAATGTATAACAATGTGCTAATATTAACATTTATTATGAAAAAGACTTTCTACTAACTCTTTTCAAATTCTGTTTAAAACATCTCACTTTTTTTGCCCAGCCTACATATTTATCTCCAGAAAATACCACCATAACAAAAAAATCACTAGTCACTTAAACTGTCTTTCCTTTGATCAACTCTCTTATGTGGTGTGGGCTGCAGCTTTACTTCCTCCTGAGAAAATGGCAGTGCAGCAGCAGGATGACAGCTGTGCTCCATAGCTCTGACCCCTGGCTGCAGCAAACAGTGCAGTTCACTTCAGATGTGCTTCACTGACTTAGCAGAGATCAGAAACTCCTATTTTAAGAGTTAAAGATGAGGCTGTACCTGACCAACATTACGTATCTAGAGCATTTTTTCACAGCATCAGATTTAAACCTACACACACACACACAAANAAAAAAAAAAAAAAAAAAAAAAAAAATTCAACTCATTTAACTCCTGGATTTAAGAGGATAATTGCCCACCCGGAGCCAAAGGAAATGTAGAGCATGGAATGAGCAGCCTGGAAGGAAGTTATACATGAAAGAGTTTGTGAACACAGCAAATCATCTCATTAATTCCTCTAGAAGCAAAAATCTGTTGTGTTAGTATTACCTGTAAAGAGGAAAGGTTGCTTAAAACCCAGGACTCGTGTTACTTTACAGATGTGTAAGGGTAGGCTTGTGAAGATTTTTCTTACACTGAATGGGCCACAGAAAATAATTACTTGTGCTTAAAGTTCACTAGGTAGAAGGTCATAAAAATAGTGTCGTTTCAAACTCAGTGAGCTCTATGGTAGGGTAATGAAGGAAGAATCCTGCTCCGTATCGGTCATACTCATGACTCACAATGTTGAAAAGTACATTCGGAATCTCAGTCCCATCCAAGAAAGTGAAACCAAAAGTTGTCAGCTAATTGTTTTGACTTCCAATAAATGTTTCTAAATTATAAAATGCCAAATAAAAGCAAGAAGTAAATGTAAAAGCATAGTTACTAACCAAGCCTAATATCCAAAATTAGGTCGTAAAGTTGTCATTGATTGCTAAGTGCCCAGTAAAAATTTTACAACACACAGAAAAATCATTTCTCCGTAAATTAACCATCTAATTGAAGGATGTCTTTAGTTATCAGTGCCTCTGAAATAGATTTGGTTTAGCTGTTGGGCTTTCCCTAAATCTCTCCCCTTTGCCTACCTCGTAACCAGGTTAGGGATTTCACTTGCCTTTTCTACAAATCTAGCCCACAACAGCTGTATATGTGTTTGTGAATATTAAATTTGAATACATGATTTAAACATGTATTAATACATGGCCAATACTTATTTCTGAAAATCAAATCCTTTTTTTTTTTTTTTGAGGTCAGCTCGCAATCTCATCAAATATCAGTGATAATTTTCATGCACATATATATATTCCTTCATGTAACCATGACTTCCCGTCATTTCATTCTTCTGCTGTGCAGATAGCTGTGCTCTTAACTGAGTGTAAGGGACCAACGAAAATGCCACATATGCAGATTTACTGAGAGCATTGGAGGACTCCATGTGGCTCTGCATCCCCCCCCTTTTTAAACAGGCTATGTCTCCTCTTGGCACACACTTTGTAGTTGCAAACTGCTCTGCTTTGATTTACGTTTTGTCTGAAATCTTCTCAGAAACTGAGGAATAAGGCAGTTTAATATAAGTTTTGGGTCTAAAACGTATCATTCAAAATGTGGTTCTGTGTTTTGTTTGTTTGGTTTTTTTTGACTAGCCTTAGCTGTCCACCAGTTTTGCTCTGCCATCACTGGGGTAAAACATGCAGAATTATTCCCTCCCTGGTGACAGTTTCATTGATGGTTATTGATACTTCCTCTGAAAAGTGCATTTGAAGAAAGCACACTCTTTCTTTAGCCAGTCCTTTTTGATTCTGTGACAGGATCACTGCTCTCTTCTCAGGGTACAGCGTTCAGTGGGAAGATCCAGGGCAGGACTGAGAAATGCCTCTCTGCATCCTGACTGTCCTGACATGTGAAACCAGAGTCTCATGTCAATATTTGGAAATAGAAGGAGAACAAGGAGAACATTTCAATCCAAAAATGAAATAGCATATTTTTATGCTTATTGGTTATTACAATGGCCCAAATAAATGCCCTGCTTAGTGTAAGATAATTAATACTAAGTTAACAGGGATGAAATTCTAACAGTGTTTTATATTATTTAGTTTCACTCTGTCCATTCAAGGTTCAGAGCAAGCAGAAATATACTCTTTACTGTAAAATCACACAGGAAATATGCCTCAGTCCCGGGTTCCAAGCAACAGCTAACTTTCCTTTTTACAGGCATTGCTAACACAAACCAGAACTGCCGGAAGCGCACTCCCGTGCAGAGAGAATTCCTCTGAACATCTCAGGGAAATAAAGGAGAAAACCTCAGCCTCTGGAACTGAAAACACCTGTATTCTGATGTCATCCTCTCTGATGAAAGTGTAGTCAAGAATATTATGAGCTAATTCAGTTATTACATCATTGTTTTTCAGTTCATGGTACATTTGTGTTTGTATGTTTTCTGATGGGAGGTGGAAACTTCAAAATTTTGTTATGCCATTTCAGCATCAATGTCTGACAGTTTTCGTAAGAAGCTAAAGATGAAAAAAAAAAAAGAGTTCTGAATGACTAATAAAAGCCACAGTGCTCTTTGGGTACACTTTGTTCCATCTCAAGTTATACAGTCATACCATTTCAGTGAAATGTGTTATTATTTTCACTGTTAATCCTTTGTCCTTGCTCTCTGCTTACTCACGGGCATACTTGTCCCTGTAGGTGATGCAGCAGAAGAGATTGACTTGACTGTGGTTTACCAAGCAGCAGCTAATGGCGACGTGAACACACTGACTGCAGTCATTCGAGAAGATCCGTCCATCCTGGAGTGCTGTGACAGTGAGGGTAAATGAGGGCTGAACTTCTTCTCAGGGGATTCATTGCAATTTCCATTTTTAAATCCTGATTTTTGTGCTCAGAAAATTATATTTAGTAGCAGAATATGGGAAATTTGCCCTATTCTTTGGAACATTCCCTGGAAATGTGCACTCTGGATAATTCCTTTTGCCTGTAATTATATTTTCTATTTTATTTCCTTTAGGATGAAGCTGAGAAAATGCTGTCATTTCAGAGAAGGGAGAAGAAATTTTTTGTTCTTTTATCAAAGCCAAATGCTATATATTCCACACAAATCCAGAGTAGCGAGTTCCAGTAATTTGCACTTTGAAAATACGTGCATCAGAACAAAAAAAATTTGGAAGATTTTGTCTTGTAATTATTTGCCAAAGGGCTAACTGTGCAGTGTGCCATGATCTAAATTACCTGTTTTGTCTTAGACTGCTCTCCTTTTCCTTTGTGTTCGGGTGACTTTACATATAATGCTATTACAAAGCACTCTCCTGCACCATTTTATATGCACCAGATTCCCATGTGAATTAAATCTGCAGATCTCTGGAAGATTCTTTCAAGGAAGTCTTGTTTATCCAAAAGAGTTTTGTCTTGCAATTTCTTTTAAAGGATTGATATGAACACTGTGTATTCTAATCATTACCAATATGAAGGGCAATGAGTGGATGTGGACTGATCAGCAAAGGGAAGCATTTCAGCTCCAGAAAAAAACAACCCGTTTTCTAGGTTGTACATACGAATGTGATTATGCCCAATCTTTCAAGACAAAACGTATGCCTGTATCCTGCACATACGGCAGAGTTTGCATATCCTTATCTTGAGTAGTACATATTAGCTCAGCAGTGTCATTGAATTCAGAAAGGATAATTATTCTTCAGTTGTGCCTTGTTGCATGTTATGGTTTCCAATATTCAGGTTTATTCCCAGCTTAGTAATTTTAAATTGCTTTGTCAGATTCTGCAGGAAAGCCTTTCTTGCTATTCATCAGGTAACAAAATGGAAGAAAGGGGAAGCAATTGAATGATATCGTAATACTGTGTATTAAGAAAATCTGAATATTAAGTCTGAACTTAGATTTCAGTCTTTTTCCAGTAGAGAAATGGTTAGCAGAATGTAAAATAAGCTCTTGTGATGGCAGAAAATAAACTATTATAAGGCAAATCCAGTCATTATACTAACTTGTTGTCTACATAAAGCATCTTCACAAACACCCACAACTTTGCATGGGACTGGGCTTGATTTCATGCATCTTTTGAACACATAGAAACAGAATAAAGTTGGAGTTTGAGAAAATTAGCCAAGTAAACCTGGCAACTATTCACTTTGAAGAAAATCAGCCTCCAAAATAGCATACAAACCAATAGCTCTTATGTGAATACTGTCAGCAGAAAATGAATATTCTCTCCAGGTGCAGAGTTAATGAGGCAGGGCTTTTGCTATGAAGTTATGTTCTCTTTGTAATCAGTGGTCTTATAGATGGAGTTACTGCCTGCCTGCAAAAGCTGAGTACAGCTGTTGGACAGTTGCGAGAGAAAGGACTTGTTAATTTGCCAGTGCTAAACTCAGCAAATAAGAAAATGTCTCTATCTTATGGCTTTGGAAAAAATAAAAATCAGTAAAGAACGTTTGACTTTCTTCCCTAGGTTGCACACCTTTGATGCATGCTGTGTCAGGACGTCAGGTCGACACAGTGAAGCTTTTACTCAAGATGGGAGCCAATATTAATACTCAAGATGCATGTGGACGTACCAGTTTATCTCTGGCAACCTATCTGGTATCAAGGCTGGGGGGAGGAGGAGGAAATGTGTAGAGCAAATAAGATTTCTATTTGTACTACAGAAGGAAATAAAGGACTGAACATTTAGTTCTAGGTAGTGGTGAAACTGTAAACTTCACTATAACAGAAAACTGGAGTTTTGTAAGATTTTAAGAAATGGTAAGAACTCCATTCTGAGTGTCTTTCCTCTTTTGGGTTGCAAAATCAGTGCATGGTATGGACATCTCACTAGAACTAGGGTCCTCTCTGTGGCTGCGGAGAAGCCACTGGTTTCCTGTGCACTAGAAAAGAGCTTGAAGTCACCTCTTGTTTTTAACAGGCAGATAAACTTCTCCCCTCTCACTCCCAATACCAGACTTGTACCTGCACACCATCTAAGCCTGGGCGTTGCTTATCCCCTCACTATAGAGCTGGCCTTTGGGCAGCCAGGTTCAAGGTGCTGCAGGTGTCAGTGCAGATGTTAAGTGATCCAGTCCCCTGATGAACCCACGAACGAGTGACAGGAAGACATCCCATCAGGAAGTTTGGTGCTCTCCACCTGAAGCAGACAATGACAGTCCTCTTCTCCTTAGTCATCTGCTTCTCACTGGAAGGAATGCAGGATGCAGGGAGAGGAGAGCGACCAGGTTAGCTGGGCAGAGGGGTTGACCATAGGCTTCCTCTACTACATGGAAAAAAAGGAGGAGGTACTGCTGGATAGGAATTATAGCTGGACAGCAGCCAGTACATTTGAATAGATATAGTGGCGGCTTAATTAAATCACATCCCTTGTATCTGATATCTTCCTGCAAATTTAGGACAAAAACAATGCTTCTCCTCAGATATTAGATGTTCAGCCAGAAAATATGTGTAGAAAGTAGCAAAACAGGCACTCTCATTCAGTGCAAGAAGCATGTCCCTCTTACTTGAGAACAAACATTTCCTCTGCCAGACATTTTCCAAGAAAAAAAAAAAAATCCTGTAATTAGTATCATGCTCCTTTTTTCCTTCCTCTTTTCCCAGAGGGGAAAAAATATTCTTTGGAAAAAAAGAAATGACTGGAAAAGATCTAAGCCACCCAGGCTTCAAAGTTTCCATTTCTGTGATGGATGTAATCAGAGGTCTTGAGAGCATTTGGCTATGATGTCTGTCCAGAGAACTGAATTCAGCAGGGCTCCATGTTCACAACCACATGCAGAATTTGGAAGTCTCATACTTCCACCAGGAACCACAACAGGGATGTTCTGATTCCACAGTTCCTTTTTTCTATAAATGCTGGTAAATCTGATCCAGTATGGCTCGTACAGGCGGGAATGGTCTGTATTGATTGCTTGTAGATGTTTGAAGAAAATACTTACACACTTCATCTCCCTGGGACTTGAGCATATGCTAAAAGATTTATGCTTTCACAACCAGACTGTTTACTTGCTGTTTTGTTGAGGTGATCAGTAGAAGGTTTTAGTCCAAGAACTGATTCATCCCATCTGTTTTGATGCTGTTTTCAGCCTAACATTGTCACTAATTCAAACTTCTGCAACAGTGCTTGTAAGACCACACTCTAAGGCTTTTTAGTATTGATTTGCCATCT
>VXAV01011085.1:130698-148411 GCA_013399715.1 Alectura lathami | reverse complement strand
TATCTACACATTGAATGGTAGTGTTGCTGTTGCCATAGAAGTGAGCCAAGGTTTGTTGATAGGGATTTTGCATGCCAAGAATGACATGTCCTCCTCTATACTGGTTTCCCTGATGATATCTGGGCTTCAACTACAGAACCTTGTGTCAGATCATAAAGCAGTGTGATGAAAGTGTTTTACAAGCATATTATGGCTATCTCATGTTGTCTCTTCTCACCAGTCCTTTTTTACCCAGATTTGTTTTCAGATACTCGATTTCTGAGATTCTGGTTGGAGTTGTTGTGCCAAAAGACCACAAAATATCTCTGCTCTATCACTATTTTTGTTCTGAATTAATCACTACAGTTGAAAAAAATCATCCTCATCAGAGGTGAGGTTGTGGTCTCAACCAACGGTATCGTGGTTCCTCTTCCTCCACGATACCGTTGGTTGTGTGATTCAGAAAAGGAGGTGTAACACCCCTTTGGCTACAAGTGATTGTATTCATATATAAATGGATCTGATGTCCTGATAAAAGCACTGGGATCTGCCCAGTGTTCACCTTTAAGTGACATGCTAGTTAGAAAAAAAAAAAAAAAATTGATTTCTTGTAACTGAAGATAGTGTTAACAAATAGTAAAGATTTTTACTTGCAGAACCGCCAAATCATCCCTAAGCAATTGTAAATATATTTCTTTAGAACAGCGTCTAGTTTTTTATTACTGAAAAAATACATTATAAAAAAAAAAAAAGTTTTCTCGTGCAACAATCTCAACTTGATCTGATGAACACAGTTCAATTTGGATTATGTACTGGAAGATGTTCAAGTTTGCCCTGATGAAAGCAGCAAGGGATTTCCATTTGGTATACTGGGGCTTGGAATGAATGTATGATTGCATGCATTTACCTGTGCATTATCTGTTCATTTACCAGAGTTCCCACCTTGACACTTCATTTTCTTTAGTCTACTTGGGGGGGGGGGAAATGTGTTTCCAAGCCTGTTTTGAAGGTTTACTACAAATTTGCATCTTCAGATAAGCCACAGGTTTGCCTTATGGTCTTATCTAGGGATCCACTAAACATACACCTTTCCATTTGCTATACATCCAGATTAGCACCCATGACATCTGGCTTTGGTACAGGCTGTGACAGGATGGCCTTTGCCATTTCCATGGTCCACACATCTACACGACCCAAACAATTTGCATTCTACTATGAAACGTAACCATCCTCTCTAAAGCTATATTGATTTCAGAACATCTTCATAGGATGCCATAAGGAAAAGAAAAGAAAAGTCTGTGCAGTGTTAAAAATACAATTGCACTTGAATAACATTTCATGTGACTGTTTTATTGTAACTGTTCTTTCCACCAGAGGGAAGTGTTTGTAGTCTGATACTCCATACAAATGTGAAGCAATGCACTGCTCTGTTTTATACCATAACAATGGCTCTGTCCCACCAGGCACACTGTAAGGCCTTGTCAAATGCTGTTGGTGCAAACAGATGGTGTGTATGCATGTACACATGCACACAAACACATACACAATTCCACATTAAAATGAGAGTTTCAGAGCATGAAACACCATTTTATAAATAAGCCATAAACATTTCTGTTTGTTTAAGACTTTATAAAATAGAATGATGATGAATTGTAAAAACTGCATACATATAGTATTACATACTCTGATTCACCCTGACAATCAACATAAGAATTATTCCCAGTGGATATCCTTTTGATTTCCAGCAGTAAGCTTCTGTTGTTAGAATAAGCCATAAATTCTTAAATGCTTTTCTATCCCAGACCTAAGGTTCTGCCCTGTGCCCATCACTAATATTGATTTGTCCTGAAATTTCATGTTTTTCTACTCAAAAAATGTCAGGTTGTCAGGTTTAGTCAGGAATGCAGCACACTGATTATGTGATTGCTTCCACAGGCTCCTGAATGTGCTTCTGCAGCAGTCAAATCTTAGTGAAATTAATCATCAGGACAATGAGGTGAGTGAGCTCATGCTTTAAGACACTGTCCCAGGCCCTGGGATAATACAGTTCATGCTGTACAGAAAGAGTGCATCAAACTATCAATTTTGTTGTGAGAGTATGCATGAGTCAAATATTTCTGCAATGCTTTTGCTGAACTCTGCAGAGGCCTGTCTCATTTTTCCCACAATGTGTGATCTTTAGGCTAATAAACTTCTCCATATACTGTCAGCTACAACGTACCTTCGGTCATTCTCTTATCTCACTTGCCCCGACATAAATTGCTTTTGATTCTTCTCAAGTTAGATGACTAGCAAAACTGAAACAACAAAAAGTTGTGCTAGGTTGCTCCGATTCTTAAATAACTGTGTCCTGCAAGTGTGCATGTAATGTATATAGGGGAGTGTCAACTTCCCAGATGTGTTCTCTAGATAAAGAAGCCAAGGCACTAAAGAGACTCTGGACATCTTTACATATGTTTCTCTTCACTCTAGTAATTGCTAAAGGATGCTTCTCTTCTCCATGGTGCCAAAACCACCACAGGGCTGCTGATTTTCCCTCTTCCCATGAGCCTTCCTAATCCACTGGATGGTTTGCAGACCCTGCTTACCAGACCCTAAACCGGATATACGTTTTTTCTTGGCATAGAATTATGTTGCTAATGCGTTGCATGGAAGTGTGTATGATGATTTCAACCCATAATGTTTTGCTGCAATGTATCACTGAATGCAATTTGGAACTTATAGTACAGCTCACAGTCATTTGGCACAGGGAAGACGTGTTCAAGTGTCAGTACTGAACCCTGAATATTCATGTTTTCTGAAAAGTGTAGATACTCATAAATTATTTCAGCTATAAGAGCTGTTCTCCTGGCAGAAGTAAAATACTGAAGTTTTCCCACATTATGCTTGAGAAGAACACAGTGATCAATGCACAAACACGCAAACAGCAGAAAATACATCTGGAGGTTTCATAATTTCCACAACCATGCCTTTCTGTGGGTTTACTTATGAAACCTTGTGAGACAATAATGGGAAGAAACATTCCTTGAAAAAGCTTAGAATCTGAGCAAAACCAGTATCACTCTACATTTCCCAGAGGCAAATAAAGCTTCTGACTGCTTCAGGTTTCCTTTTACTGGATATCATCCATCCAGGGTCATGAAACGGTTGCCCAGTCATCCATAGCCGTTTCTTTTTCTTTATTGTTCTCCTTTTACACTTCTTATTGCTCTTCACCTTTTGTAAATACACCATTGTTGGGCTTTATTATTTTAATTATACATTTTTCAAGATCTTCAGAGCCCTCCAGCTTTGACAGCTCTGTTATCACCCCCCTTGCTTCCTCTCACGAACACGTATGCCACTCAAGGGTGGTATCACTTTGCACAAACCAGCCCTCACCCGCTGCAGCAGGACCACACGTGCAAGGTGCCACTACCACCAGCTCAGTGCTTTGTGCTTTGTGGGCACTCCGAAAGAACACATTGAACATACAAATCATTAGAAAATAAAAAGAGAACAAAACAGGAAACAGCATTGTGCTCTGTCTGAATCCTTGGTATACCCACACCTTGAATGCTAGCTGCAAGTGTCATCTGAAAAATGATATACAGCAAAAGGAACAGAAAACCACTGCAAAGATTATTATAGAATAAATTCCTTTCATGGGCAGACTAATAACTAGAGCAAACTAACTACAAAAGAACGTTCATCATGGCACCTATATAAGACAGATGATGTAATACAAGTCCAGGGCATCCTAAATGGCATGGAGAATTTGAAAAGACAATGATTATTTGCTGGTTTTTATATCTAAAATGATGGAGATAACCACAGAAATCATCAGGCAGTGGTTTCAGAAACAACCAGGGGAAACATTTTTTCACAAAATAAATGGTTACCCTATGGACATCTGGATGGCAAAGGAAGTCTTTAGTGAGATTATCAAATGTTACATGACTGTATATCACTAAGATTTATTACTTAACCTCTCTCCCTGAGTACCTTCCACAAACCACTCTGACTCTGAACTAGGGAAGACTTTGATCTCTACCCAAAAACTCTTACGTTACAGCTGGTTCTGCTGATGGCATTAGTAGGAACAGAGATTTGATTTGTCAAGAATTTTGCCCTTTTTTCCATTTCAACAGACTGAGAGTAGATGATAAAACGCTGGTCTGGAACACAATAGCTTACACTTTTCAGTGATTTTTCCTGCCATCCAGGGCTAGGTACAAGGACCCATGTCCCACCTGGAAACCTCTTCACTGAAGCCTAACTTAACAGCACGCACAGTTATTGGGAGTCTGTCAACAGCAAGAGGTTCCCGATGTCAAAACCTTTGTCCACTGAAGTCAATGTCTCAGCTGTCTTTAATTTCAGTGCGGACAGGATTAAATCCTTATTTTTGGTTTTACAAAACCCCCATGGTTAAGCTTTGTAAAACCAAAACTTCTCTTGTTCAACTCTTCTATTTTGTCATCAGTCATATCTCAGCCACCTGGGGACTTGAAAATCCTTATAATACATCTGAGGACTTCAGAGAAATTAATGTTAAGGGGTACGAGCTCTCACCTAGTAAATCACTGCTAACAACTTCCAGTATTAATGCAGTGATAAGCTGTCTGCATGAATGTTTTATAGCTTGTGCTTTATCTGAGTTGTTGTTAACTGTCTTTATGGAGTTCTGTGTCAAGTTTCAATTTATTTTGTACTCAATATTTTTTGTTTTTTACAATTTTGGATACCAGGCAAGACTCCTGAAATGCATTTTCAATAGTAAGATACAGTAAGCAACACCTGCCCAAAGTGAAATATTACCACTTCTGAACAATACTAGCAATTTTTAAGAAACATGATGAATTAGTAACTTTGTGCATAAAAATCTTTAATATTATGAATTTAGAGTAAACTATAGGTGTGTATAACAATGTTGATGAAAGTGGAATTACAGGCCTTGTATTCTTTGGACACAGACTGACTGAACACAGTGAAGATGGAATGAAAATGGCCATTTGCTTTGTTTTCTCCCTAAACAGTAAATATGAGATGTTCATATTGTGAGCCTTTTTGTTGACATCACTGAGGCAGTTCTTTAGCTGGCTGCTTGCAGTCTACTAAAATTCTAGCTTATAATATTTATTTTGAATCAGAGATAAGATCTGAGGCAAATACCTCACTGTGTCATGATAAAGCACCAGCCTAAAACAGGCCTTTCTCACGGGCTCCAAACTTGGCAGTGAGGAACCACACCCCAGACATCACAGTTCTGACCACGCACTTTTTCGTGGTGGTTACAGTCAAGTATGAAAGAAGCATTCATATTTGTATTGGTTGTCCTCAATGACTCAAAAAAGACGATTGCTACGTTCTTCTCTTATGACTGATTCAGAAGTTGTAACTAATTATTCCAAATTAAGATGGAGAAGAAAGAGCCCGTCCATTCCATATGTTTTCATTACAGTCCAGTTTTTCTGCAGCTACTGGAGATGCAAAGAGCATTACTGCGCATGACCATTATTTGCTCTCTGGTTTGTGGCTTTCAGGGAATGACTTCGCTCCACTGGGCTGCTTTCCACAACAGGCCCCAGCATGCACAGACCCTGCTGCATAAGGGAGCAGACCTGACTCTGGTGGATAAAGACTTCAAAACTGCTCTGCACTGGGCTGTACAGGTGAGCCACAGTCGTAGTTTCAGCAGGCTGTAGTTTGAGCTGAGACAGCTGTTGTGTTGTCCTGAAGGAAGTGAGGAAAATAGATGATAAGAACACCCATTAACATCCCAGCATTTCACCAGTGGGCATGGGACAAGAATTAAATGCCTGCTCCAGAGAGCAAGGCATGCTTCATGCAGGCTCAGCACAGTTGCTCCACTACCTGTATGCTTCATGCTGAACACATGCTTAAATTTTTTCAGTCAGGGTTGCAGAAATCACCAGCTTAATGTCTTGCTAATTACCTTTGGGAATAAAAGAAGTAAATGCAATTTAAAACATGTAATCAGTTGTAGTTGTGGAATAATTGGTAGAAGGGTTGAGCCCCTTCTTCTATGGAGGTTAAGGAAGACAAGGAGCCAAACACAATCCCCATTGACCTGAGTGTCCCTATTNAGTCTGATCTGATCTGATTGCTAAAAATTGGGAGATCACTAGAGAGGAAAAACACAGGTAAACGAATGCATAGGATATTGAACACTAATATGCTAATTGCAATGTGTTTATTAGCAATTGTTCTAAAGTACAGTATAGTTTAAAAAAGTTTATGCATAAATTTTACTGTGAAAAACATCCCAAATGAAAGGGCGACCAAGATCATATAAATATGTTTTTACTTGCTCACTTGCCATGGCAAGTTCCGGTATCAGTGTTCAAAACACCTGCAGAACAGATAAGCAAAAATAGAACTTGCACAAAAATCCAGTAACATTTTCCTACAATGACTAAACATTTGCATCCTCAAGTCGACTCATCTTAAAATGTGTTAACAAAGAAATCAAAAAGTTCTGAACTGCCATACGCTACAAATGAGTAATGACATCTAGAAAGAATAATCTGTTTCATTCAGCCACATCCTCAAACAGATGGTTCATGTACAACAACATGGCTCAACTTTTGTTTTTCTGAAGTTGAGCTGTATGTTGGCCTCTGTAACCGATGTAATTTAAGTTTCATTCTTTAACCCCAGTCAGCCTGAACTTGTGTTATTTGCTTTGCTATTCTGCCGTTGGATACTAAAGATACTTACACTAAAAGCCATCATGCAATTTGTCTAGGCTTGCTCCAATACGTGCTGCTTCCAGTGTGAACCCTCTGAAACATATGCAGGCTCCTGCAAGCTAGGCAGTGGTCTGGATCATAGCTCTGGGTCTGAGCTGCCTGCCAAACAAAAAGACAAAGGCAAATCCCCTTCGCATCAGGACCGTCAGTGTTCCCTTCGCACCTTTATCTTTTGCTGATTCTGTGTTTTGTTAATTTTATTATTTAACTCCACCATTAACTCCCACCTCCAGCTTTGTCTCACAAATGTGCAGAACAACTCTAAAGAAGGGGCAAAGTTGCAACTGCACAAAATCCATGTTGACTCAGGTGGAGGCAAATTGCAAATCCTTCTCCTTTCTCCCCTTAAGCGGCTCCCAGTAGGCAGAGGAAATATGAGCTGAAGGAACCCCCTTTTCTTCTTCTTGACAGATTCCAGCTGTGAAGCCTTACAGATCACTTCCTCCATCCGCATAGTTCTCCATACAGTGAATAGGTCAAGAAGGGCTAGTTCAAATACCAGAGCACAGAACAAAGCTGTGAGCACGTCTCTCACTCAGGCTTTTACAAGAAGAAATATATTCAGCCAGTGCTCTCTGCTGCCTTATTAGGCCCAGGAGAAATAGACATTGTGGGCAGCCATGGCTTTTGCTGCTGTTACAGCTGTGCTGCATGCTGCATCATTCCCACATACCCATTTCAATGTGCTCAGTGAGTGTATTCCCCAGGAGTTCAAAAGCTGGAGGACGGGCTGTGCTCATTGAGGAGACTGTGTCAGACAATGTTTAATAACCTCTTCCATACTGCTGGAAAGGGGATATTTTTCCTTTAAGAACTGTATTTATATCTCCAGAGCACAAGACACTCACAGAGCTCGGGCAGTAACAGCTGCAGGGTTTGTTTTTGGCTGAATAGGGCCCTATGTTTAATTTCATTTTTCAAAAATGCAGCAAGGGGAAGACCAGGCACAGCACAGAAACGTGTTTCAGAGGCTACAGGAAAAAGGCAGTTTGTGCACACAGGGCTGAAACACAGAGTAGGACTGCATAAAAACTATCACCCACCATTGGAAACCCAGTTCTCATGCGTCTTCTGCACAGAACAATTTCTCTGATGCCTGCCTCAAGGAACGCGTGTTCATTGCTTGGTCACCCACCAGACAGACAGGGCCTAAGGTGCCCCAGCCCTGCAGAGACCTTGCCCACACCAAGGTCTGCTCTGCCGAGAAGCTCAAACTTCCTGCTGCTCAAATCCATGCCTTCAGTGCCAATGTGTTACATCGGTGTTGGAAACACACATTGTTCTGGTCTGCACTGAGAATGCCTTGTGTCAAATTTTTTGCACATAAAATATTTCTGAGTTGGTACAAACAGAGCTGTAGTAGGAGTGTCTTGGGGGATGTTCTCCTCCTTTCATTCAAATCAGCTATTAATTGGAATCCTGTAATCAGAGGGAGAGATACCTTATAACAAAAGCCTGTTAACTGATACTGTGATTAATATGAAAGACTTTTTAAAATTCCTAAATAATGATGTCATTGAAATCCTAGAAAAACAGAATATATATTATTATATACTAGTATACTACATCCTACTATATCATAATAGTATCATTAGTACCTCAGAAACAGTCTGGGAAGATTTGGAGTCTTCCTACATTGTCTTGCCTTTTGAAATGATTTTTACCAGAAGATTCTTTGTCTCCTCCTTAAAACTCTGGTTCCCAAAATCATATGATTACATAAAAATATCAGCTTTCATTTCAAGAACAAACAAACAACGAAACCAAGATTTCTAGTGATCATTTCTTGTAACATTAAGAAATGTGAAACTCTACAATAAAAAGAAGGCAGCTACTAAAAGAAGCTGTTAAACACAATATTCTCCTATGTGGAGCTCCACTTCTGATTTTTTTTAATATTTCCGTTTGCAGTGCTAATATTTAAGAAATAATGAGCCTGGAATATTTGCTCCATAGAAACAATGCAATTATTTAAATCTCTACTTTCCTGAGAGCAGAAAGAACTACCCGTGTGTTTTACACACAGCGTAAAAAGAAAGCACAGACAATTATTCATTTGTATTTGTCTGGGAAGGCACAAGTAACCTCTTTTTGTATTACTTGTAAGGTGAGAGCACAAGGATATTTCAGGATGTCTAGGAAATAATCCCTGCTGCTGCAGGGCATCTCAAAAGGCCAGAAAGGATGGGCGCATTTCACAGTCTGGGTGGCTCCAGGCAGATTGCTTTCATTGCAAAAATGGATGCATTTTCTCCTTGTTTCGTGCAGTTTTCTACAGATAGCTATAAATGGAGAGCAGCAATTTCTTTTTTATGTCACTAACCTTTGAAGACAATTTTGGCTGTTAAGAAACAAAATGAAAAACTGATTCATTATATATATATTTTTTAATCATTCCCTTAAGAAATCACATCCCTGGGTAAATATTGTCATTCCAGCAGAGGTGAAGCTGTTGCTTATAAAGACTAGGCCATTGCACAACATCAAGGGTCTATGAAATGAGCTGTCAAGTTGCAAAATGAGGAGGAAGAGGAAATGCAAAAAGAACGGTTCTGAACAAGAAGCAAACATACTCCAGTAATATCAGAAGCTTTTAATTTGGGTGACTTTAATAATTTTACGTTATAGTCAACGCCTTCTGATGGCCAGGATCATTCCCCAGTGCTACTCAGCTTCCTAGCGTAGCTATCACCTAATTCTCCACTTTTGTTTATGTCAATTTGAAGCACCCTTTACGACATGAACATAGCATAGAAGTGTATAGTCCTCACATACAAACTCATCAGTACAACCAGATCATCAGAAAAACCGCTTTTACCTGAAATAATTTCTGTTAAACAGTAAATTCTTCAAGCATGAACATGCTGTTGGCAGTGTAATTATTCATGCCAATTAAATTTCTAAGGAAATCACTGGCAGAATTCCAAATGAGCTTAGCAGGAATTTCTGGGGAACAAAACCTGTAGGTAGGTACCTACCAGACCTTTTCTTAGCACACAATGTGTGTTTGACTCTGCAAATGGATGGCAGAACATGAGTAATGTGCATGCATCACACTATCTGTAAATGTCCTAATCTATGCCTTACAAAAAGGCACTGGAAGACAAAGGTTTCCATTTCTCTGACAGTAGTAAGGAATAAACCCTTCTGCTACTGTAGGGGGAAAAAAAAAAAAAAGACCTCTTTTTGAAAGTATGTAAACAAATAGCTCATCCAGAGAAATCAGTCCTCACAACAATGTATTAGCAGGAGAAAGCAGCCAAGTAATTTTAGTCATAGGCACGGTACACAATAAATCACACGCACTTATTATAGAAGAGTCCAAGTGAAAATAAATTCTCAGAAAGACTTAGCCAGTATGTCTTGCAGGTTTTTGTTTGAGAAAAGAGAGGATGAGAGAGACAGCAACGTATGGTAGCCATGCAGGTATGCGTCTGTGAGTGACCATCTTTTTGGTTACTTTTTCCAACACCAATGAGGGTGTTGAGAGAATAAATATTTTAGAAACATCATGTCCACTTCTTGTACCAGAGGCAAGCAGCACTCAAAGGACCATAGGACAAAGTATGCCATACAACAACAACACTTTCTCTTCCCAAAAGTACCGCAAAGTCAAACCAAGCTGCGATGCTCTGGGATGTCGGCAAGAGACACTGTCTCAGTGGGTGTCTGAGGCTGAAGCAGTAGGGTTAGGAGAAGACAAATGAGCTGCTCTGTGAGCTGGCTGCATCTCACCAGTGTAACTACAGCGGCGTCAGTAGAGTTGTTGTTAATTTATGTTGCTTTGCCATTAGAAACACACCCTGAGAAGTGCCTGGGCTGCTTCCAGGCAACTCCTGGCAAAGCGTCTCTGGCAGGAGGCAAGCTGAAGGTGGTGTTATGTGTTGTTCCTTTCCTCGGCACAGGGCATGGGTGATTCTGTCCCCTGAGTGCAGAGAAACCACAGGGTGCTCTGAATTTCTGCACTGGTTCTCTGCTGCCATCACAGCCACACAGCAGGCAGGGCATGGCAGCAGTGGAGCACAGTGAGCATGCTTCCATTCCTCAGGAGCTCTCCCCACTCTGACATACAGAGGGGGAATGCTAGAAGTCCTTAAAAAAGTAAGAAAGCTCCCGTGAGTGCAAAACCCATCAGCAACCCACACTGATGGGTTTACGGAGGTTTCTCACTGCACAGTGTTTGCCAGTGACTAGAATAAGCTGCATCATGTCTCTGCTCTTGAATTAGATATTCTCCTTGTTTAAAACAGCAGACATTGCATCTATTCAACTGAATTGGAAAATTTCTTGACAGTGACATGGTTCTCTACAGCAGCCAGTGATGCGTTGCTCTGACATAGCCTTAATATCTGATTCTAACTAGAGTTTCCCTCACCGCTAACGCACCATTGGGTCTGTCTTGCACTTATTCTAGGTTGAAATTCTGAACTTGTATTACAGTAGAGGTAATGAAATCAAACACTGTGATATTGCTCTCAACATAAACACCAGAAAAACTGCATTTCACTGACCTCAATCTTATAAAATGTATTGGAGGAACAGTTTTATTTTACCTGTGTAGCTGTAACTGAAAAAAAGGAGTTGTGCCAGCAAGGCCTTGAGTCAACGATCAAGATTTTTTTCTGTTAGCCTCAGCTAACAGAGTGATATGGGAATATTCCATGGGATGGCAATTGCTTTCAATGGCTTTTGAATTTCAAAATCAAAAAGGGAAAATCATGACTTTGGAAGAGGTGTTTTTACCAAAGTAATAAGTTCAGCGGGAGTTAAAAAGGAAAACTGTCCACAGGCAAACTGCCTGATCAAATTTTGCTATGGGCTGCTCAACATGCACTTGAAATGGCTTGCACATCCTTATTTCAGCTAAGGAGAACATTCTTTGCTATTTTCTTCAAGGGCCCTCTTGGTGTTAGTCAGCTTCATATTAAAATACACTATGTGTGTCTGTGAGGGATAAGAGGAAAGACAAGACAGCTCTTTATAACACAATTCTGACAGAACAAAAAATGCACAGAGATGGTTTCCAGGAGGAAGCCAAAAATACTGATGCAAATTTTATTTAATCTACAGATACTTATGGTGCTTCTTTATGAAAACAAGCTGCCTCCCAGAGTAGCAATTGCAATAATATTTGATTGCTGCTGCAGACAAAAGTGAAATGATAGTTCAAATGGCAAGCCATTTGAGGTCAGAGCAGAAGGACATCAACGAGAAAGTCAAAGCTTTGAGTTCACAGATGAAGAATTCAAAAAGGAGGGAAGGTGGAAGAAGAGGAAACACGGTCCTAAAGTGAGATGCTAGTGTTAAGAAGCAACCCCAAGAGCTCCTGGTGTGGAATTTCTATCCAGTAAAGATGGCTATAGGTAAAGGCAGGCTTTAAATTTCACACTAAATACGAAGAGACAGAAAATATGGGCGAACTAATACAACCTAACCACGTAATCTTGAGGCATTCACTTGGAAGAACAACACTTTGTAAGTGTTAACTGAAAACAGTTAAGCAATCCATAGCTTGTTCCTCTCCTCTTCCCATCTGTACATTACTGTTAGCCACAAGTCAGTTTAGCAGACTCTCTTGGTATGATCCCTCCCTCTCTGACATTGTAACATCTACTTCACCAGTTTCTCAGATGGGGAAAAAATTAACCCTCTATGCAGTGCAGCGGACATGAAAAACATTGAACTACGCACAGCTGAAGGCCTGGAGAATAAAATGCAATGTTATGACCGGATATTATATAAGTGACAGTAAAATACCCAAATAAAATTATAGCTCTATATACCAGTTGGGCATACAAAAGTGCTGACATACAAGAACAAAGGCTGTAGCAACTGTGATGGCAATGTGATGATTTCAAAGCAAGAAAAGCATCCCAAATATGCAAGATTCTCCTTGTGCCATTTGTTCAGAGGATACTTACTGAAGAATTTTTTTTCTTACTTTGAAAACACTGACAGATGTAACTGTCAGAAGCTGGGCTTTATTTCATCCAAACTGAAGAGGAAGGGATTGTAATCAAGTGAATGTAATAGCTAATGAACCTGATGTTAGTGAATTTTTCATTAGCCAATCTCAGACAAAATCTTGCATAAAGTACACAGAGAAATTGCCTTGCAAGGAAAGCTTTAGAACATTTCTCCCACATGAATTATGTTTTAACAAAATGAATGATCTAAGAAAGCTTGCTCAGGGGAATGAATAATGGCTGGAAGCGGATGAAGGTGTGAGAAAGGACAGAACTGGGGGAACTCTGCAGAATTATGTAAAACACAAAACCAAAAATAACTAATAATGTCAGAGAACATTTCTGAAAGGAATTTGAATGCGAAAAGTGGACAATGAAGCGTAGGCATACGTACGGTAAGGTTGCATAAACATGCAATTTTCCTATGGTAAATTTACCACTGAACATCCTGGTCATAATAATACTGTGGATTCATGGTAAATTTACCACAGGAAGACTACATTTTTTGTAACCTCAGCTTGAAGCTATCAATCTAAGAATAAGTGCAATGTAAGCATTTCACAGGAATTTTATGTGCAACTTAAAAACAGCCAGGATGAACATAAAGGTGAGAATGTATTCTTAAAAAGAGAGAGCTGGAAAGCTACAAATCAGGTGGCCAGAGATTTCATTCAGAAGAAGATTCAAAATATTATAAAACCTCCTTGGAAGGTATAAAACCCCTGCTCAAGGAGAGACACCCAGAGCAGGCAGCACAGGATCATGTCCAAGTGGCCTTTGAAGATCTTCAAGGAGAAGATCCTGTACCAGTGTTCCATCACCCACACAGCATAGCAGTGCTGCCTGGTGTTCAGAGAGAACTTCCCATGCACAACTTTGTGTCCATTGCCCCTTGTCCTGGCACTGGGTACCACTAAAAAGAGCCTGGATTCATCCTCTCTGCTCCCTCCCTTTGGGTATTTATGGATGTTGGTGAGATCCCCCTCAGCCTCCTCTCATCCAGGCTGAACAGTCCCAGCTCTTTTAGCCTGTCCTCACAGAAGAGGTGCTCCACGCCCGTCAGCATCTTGGTGGTCCTCTACTGGACTCCTTCCAGTATGTCCAGGTCTCTCTTGTACTGGAGGGCCCAGAACTGGGCACAGTACTCCAGAGGTACTCACCAGTGCAGGGTAGAGAGGAAAGATGCCCTCTCTTGTCCTCCTGGCAATGTTTTCCTAACGCAGCCAAGAACACCATTAGCCTTCTTAGCAGCCAGGGCACTTTGCTGATTTGTGTTCAACCTGGCGTCCACTAGGACACCTGGGTCCTTTTCTGTAGAGACTTATAATGAGAATGTTTTTAATCTTTTCATAATAAAGTGGTGAAATACACTTTCAAAAACATGTATGTAGCTCAAAGGTAGAAAAAAATTAGACAGGCACCAAGCACAATGGGGCACATGCTTGGTGGAACACAATGAAATTTAAAATGGTTTTGATAAACTTTAGGAACGAACTGAAATTAATAAAATAGCACCACATACAGAAATGTGGAAAGTGAAAAATGTCTGCACAAAATGAAGAGTAATAGAATAGTGAATTACAAAGTTCGTAGGAGTTTAAATGATGGTGTTGGTACAAAACAAACAAACATCATTCTTGGGCATAGTAACAGAAGTGTGATACATGTGGCATACAGGAAGCAGCAATTTCCTTTTTAATGGCAGAATGCAAGCCACAGCTGGATAATTATGTCATTTGGGGTGTCATGGTTGAAGAAGGCTGTAAGAAGTTGGACAGACGTCAAAGGCAAGCACCAAGTATGGATGTGGGTTGAAAAACATGACCCATGAAGAGAGGTTGAAATGGTTTGTTTAGTCTAGAAAACAGAAGATTGATGTGAGAAAAAACAATCTGTAAATGTATAAAATGCCAGTAAGAAGACTGGAAATTTTCCTATGTAGATGTTAAGGGTTGTACAAGAATATTAAGGAATTGAATCTGTAGGTGCAGGATATAATATTTGGATTTAGCAAGTTAGAGGAATGAAAGTGTCACTGAAATATTAATCCAGAAATAAGAAGACACAGTTAATGGATTTTTTTTTTGGTCTGACTGATTTGGAGAAGGATAGTAATAGAAGTTTATGGTGGTAGCACTATAAGTATATAGTAGACTTCCAGATTCAACTAGCCCTGAGCATGACTATAGATTTCCCTGATGCTATTAACAAATAAATGTATCTGAGAATTATTTCAGTATGGAGAACATCGACATTTAGCGTAATGTCTGAACCAGAGAATAAGAACAGTTACTATTAATGGGACCTATGTATTCCTGAACATGAAGATCAACACTTTTTTCATCAAATATTCAAACAACTAAGCTTTAATAACAGTTTAA
Source organism: Alectura lathami (assembly GCA_013399715.1). Lineage (NCBI taxonomy): Eukaryota > Metazoa > Chordata > Aves > Galliformes > Megapodiidae > Alectura > Alectura lathami. Next base: position 133,330 of record VXAV01011085.1, on the reverse strand, counting down.
AGATGGTTAAAGAGGATGTTATAAAGTGCCTGGTCATAGAAAATAAACTTTGATGACATGATCATAAACTCTACACTGAATAGGTGAGTGAACAAAGTACATACAAAACAAAACTCTTGATTTCAAAGGGACACATTTTGGTAAACTAAGGAAACTCTGAGCTAGACAGAGAAGCTGTGGGGCTTACAGATTCAAAGGCCCTGGAATTTCTTCTGTTTCTTCTGCTGATAAATTTATCAGGAATTTGCATTGTAAGAGAGGTGAAAAAAAATGTGTAGAAGAGGATTCAGATATACCTGGATCACTTACCATCTTTCAAAGATGTATTTGGAATAAATAGACATCTTAGACAATAAAGGGAAAAAGTACTGAGAAACAAAGTTGTATCTCCAAGGTCAAGAAGAAAAGAGTAATTAATAATTAATGTTGAAGACAGGCTGGAAGAAATTTACCTTCAGGGACAAGGCTTGCTTAATTCTTTTTTGATAACCTGGCGCAAAGCACAGAGCCATTTTGGTGAAATCTGCAAATAACAAAAAACTGGAAGACGTTTACTGTAGGGGATGGGGATGTTATCCAAGGAAAGCTGGATCACCTTGAAATCTGAAATGATACACATAGGAAAGAATTGAAAAGCATAGACCATTTAAGTCACACACCTGGGTACTAATAATGGAAGTATCTCCTAGAAATGAGAAAATCTACATTTGGAAATGTCTATGTAAGAGAAGAACCTAGGTGTAAACAGATACTCAAAAATAAGTAGGAGATTATGGGACATAGATGTGAATAAGGCAAATGCTGTTCTGTGACGTACCAAAAGAGACATTTCTAACAGAAACAGGGAAGAACTTGAGCTAGTACAAAGACCTGACAACTATATCTGTGTATGGAGAGGCACGACTTTAACTAACAACTACAACTAACACATAAAAGGACATTGGTTAGTAGGTTGATGAGAGAAACAGAAAGTATACTTTACAAACAAAATTAGAAAGACCTTGAATCATTGGAGCAGCAAGAGAGTAGCTGAGAAGGGATATAATGGCTGCCTGTAAATACATCTGAGCAATAAATACTAGTTAGAGGAATTAACTATCTATTCTAAATAGTAATACTGGCACAGAAACAAAAAGGCATAAATTAACCCAGAGTATCAATAGAAATCAGAGATACTATTCCTTAAACAAGCAAGTTCTTAAATTACCTTCCATTGGGAAAAATAGGAGCAAAAAACTAATTGCTTTTAATGGACACAATATGCTTAGGAAAGGGGTAATATAACATAGCAGCAAGTGACTGCAGGGATTGAATCTGATGATCTAGAAAGATTTTTCCAGGCTAGTGTTGCTTCATTATTATACAAAAAATCATGACTTATTTTTCTCTATTTCCACCAAGATAGGATATAAAATGCTTGGTTTCATTTGCAGGTTAGAGAACAATGCAAACTATTAAGATACTGGAGCACTGCAGCAGACTTGCTAAGAAGGTTTTCAAGAACCACTTGAGCAAATATTTGGCATGGCTTCTCTAGGTATACTTGGACAGGCTTACAGGACTGACTTAGTTCTTTGAGGTCCCTTCCAATCTTAAATCTCTATGAAAAATATCAGCTCATGTTGTTCCAGACTCTGCCTTAGCAAAACAGCAAAAACCCCAAGCTATTTCAAAGAAAGTTGTTGGGTAATTTACACTCTGTAACTTTTGGATATATTTGCAGTGGTACATTATTTATTGTTTTTGCAGCTAGGAAATTCATAAAGCAAACCCAGTTCCCAGCAGGAGATTGGAAGCCTTTGGCTTTCGTATGAGGGTAGGCTGCAGTACAGAAAACAAAACACCATTATTTTATTTAGTCTTCTCTAGCATAGAAAATGGAGTTTGATGTGAGTTCCACTGTAAAATGCTTTTTTTTCTCTGAATTTCCTCCCAGAGTGGCAACAGGATTCTGTGTTCCATCATCCTGGACCACTACCAAGGACCGTCAATAATAAACTACGATGACGAGAATGGCAAAACATGTATGCACATTGCTGCTGCTGCAGGCTACAGTGATATTATCAGCGAGCTGGCTAAAGTCCCAGAGTGTAACCTGCAGGCCCTTGATGTAGATGACAGGTAACCATGGAAACTCTGAAACTGAAATTGCTGCTTCCTTTCTATTAACCTGAGACTAGTTCTGTTTACTCTATAATCATGTTTCCTGTTTCACAGGCCATGGCCTAGTTAATGAACTGCACTTACAGAGAGCTGTGTTTGCTCATGAACCCTGCAAAGCAGTCCAGGTCCCATGTATCTCATCTAGGATAACAACCAACTAGTAGGAATGTTTTTTAACTTTGTGTGTCTGGTAGGAAACGATAAGATTATGTGTGGAAGGACTTTGTAACTACTTGACTTAACTTCTTTCAATCAAAATGGACATTCTTCTCAAAACAATAGAACAGGATCCTAACACTTGAAGCTGTGATCTGCTGCTGTTTGCATTCAAGAAATGGCAGCATTTCCTTGTTGCAGTTCAGATGATAACGCAGTATTCCTACAAGGATCAGGGAGCCTTCACCTTCCATTCTCACAATGCACTTGATCCCTTCCAGGGTGAAACCCCTGTATCATAAATCCCTGTATC
>VXAV01011085.1:96662-125922 GCA_013399715.1 Alectura lathami | reverse complement strand
AAGGTTCAGCTCATGTTCGGAAGACAAGAAAACCTGCAGGGCTTCTTTACAGTCTGAATATAATAGGGCCCAGAGGGTGAGATATTTGAGATCATTCGTGTGTTCAGCAGGAGGAGCAGTGAACTAAAACGGAATAAATCAAAACTGAGGATGATTAAGGGGGGAAAATTCTTGTTGGAATTAGCTAGACTGTGAATACAATTCATGGAGAAACACCTACCATGGTATCTAAAATATGATTACAGATTTTTCTTGTGACTGTAGAATACAGTAAGGTTAAATTCTTGCTTGCTCTGGACAGGAGGACAGGTGGTCTTCTATGAACATCCTATGGCAAAAAAAAAAAAACCACAGCTAGTCAAATGACTGAGGACAGACCCTGAGCATCCACTCATGGCTTCATGGTTTGCAGTGGGATTCAGTACAGAAAAAGCAGTCTGCATGCATGAACGAATGCAAAATCGTATCAGTTATGGGAAATCTTCTGATCATTACATTGGGAGCTGTCTTTCTATGTCCAAAGGAAGAACAGAACTCCAATAGTCCATTATCTTCCTCGGAAGAAAAAATATAAGCCTGAGACTGCTGCAACCTCAGGTCTCTGTGTACTCACTCCCTTTAACAAAACTTTCCAACAATAAAAAGATTCCTATAGCTGGCACAAATGACTTCCACAGAAGTGAGTGAAATAAAGGCATGTAAAGAAGCAGAGAATGTCAGGCAGGTGTATGTTGCACAACCCAGATATTGTCTAAAATTTTTTCACAATAAAAAGAACAGCTCATCCTCTTTTTGTGCTCATGTGTGGTTTAAATACGCCTGCCCCTGTAATGAAAGCCACCTGCCTTGCTGTGATTTAGAGCTGCATTTACTGTATGAGCTTCAGGCACTCCAGGTCTCACAGCACAGAAGTGCTGTGCTTGCACAGTTTGCAGGGATCAGAAGGAGAGTAAGCCTGGCTCCCACCCAGCCAGCAGCACTGTGCAGCCAGCTGTCAGAAAGACATTTCCTCCTTGCTTTTTACTGCAGGAGGCCCAGCTGAGGGGAAGAACAACATCTGGTCTTTGATGGACACTGAACTGTTAACACTGTGTTTCTCAAGTCAAGACTATGAGGGCTCAGTGTAGTCTTCTAATTAGGAATCTCCAGGACAGGATCATGGGTATCAGTAAGCCAGGGGAACTCAATTAAAAAATTATTTTCTCAGCTGACAAACAGTGTTAATCATCTTGTATGTCCATGCCTTTTGTAAAGTCAGAGCTGTTTTTTGTGCTTACTGCTACTAAGGCAACTGGCACAGAGATGGGGATTTCTAGAGGTATTTTGTTCTGTTTTCTGTGCTCCTGGAAATGAAAGATTATTCAATTTACTAGCTGAGTCCTAACATTTGTTCAAAGGGGAGAGGTTGCTGTGGTAAGTGAGTCTTACCTATCATTCCACTGGTTTATCTCAGAATAACTACCTTGTCTTACGCTCTACTGAGGAGAACAAAGATGGACTGTACCAAAAACTACTGCCAATATTGCAAGAGGAGTCCTTGCCAGCCACAGGACTGAGCTGGCATACACGTATTTTTGAGATTTGCAATCATCTGCTTTTGCAAAATGCACTGGCACCTTTTTTCATTGGGAAAATGATATAAATGTGAAATTCCAAGTGACATGGACTAAGGGAGGCATGTCACAAACAGAAAGGAAGCTGTTTCCACCCTCTAACCTGAGGGAGATTCCCCAGATCACCCATTCATCTTCTAGATTACCAACCCGCTAGGTCTAAGGCAATACTGGTTTATAGGTTTGTAAATTCTAGTTGCTTGAATAGGTGATGTTAGAGAGTACGCTATTATTACTTTTCTTTGGCATAACAATATGGCATAGGCAAAGGGAAACACTCCTGGTCTAGGAAAAAGTAAAGCAAAGTTGATCAATGTGGCTGATTCTTTCTCACAGTGGAGGGCTAATTTGCAGTGAGTCATTCACCATAATGTCACTGCTTTTCAAAACAAAACAAAAAAAAGGACAATGTTGTACACCTCTCCAAATAAAAAGGAAGTTCAAAGAACAACCTGCAAAAAAAAGTCAATAAAATGAAATGTGAAGCATCTTGCATTTTATAATCAAGAAATTACCTCTTCTCCATTTCAAATTCCATTGTAAATATGAACTAAATATGAACTTAGGGGTGACAAAGATGTTGTCTTCAAGAAAGAAAAGCTTTTGTTCTCTGATATTATGTAGAGCATACAGGAAGGAAGAGCAGAAGAATAGTTCCACTTGACACCAGAACTTGTAGACAAGGTTTCTTTTCCAAATGTTCGTATCAGCCTCGCAACACAACTATGCTTTGTAGTTTTGTTTTGCTGCCAGACATCTTGGTTTATGAAATAAACATACCTCTTGACAGGAAAAAAACCCTCCCCTCATCAAGGCCACTACAGTTCATATATAAAAAGCCATTAGTTCTCCGCGTAAGCATCACAATACAACAAATACAACTCAAATTGCTAATGGGAGAAGCTGGCTTGATTTTCTGCTATTTTGGAATCAATATATATTTATTTGTGCACAGAGGATGCAATGTGTTTAGAAGACATTTACTGATTTTAACACACACATTGTGATTACCTTGGAGAGGTGTTAAAGACTTAATAAAGAGTAAAACATAGGAAAAGGAGAACAAAATCCGTTTGTGTTAGACAGAGGTCATCCCAAACAGTTTATTCATGTGTTAGCCCAACACACATTAGCTTGGGAGCAAACATGAAGCTCAGCATTAACATGGGAGCCAACAGAGTGATCCAATGTCTATCAGCTGCCATGGACTTTGGACCAGAATTTTTTCCCATTCCAAGCTGATGACTGCTCTACTATATGGCAGTTTTGACTGGTAAACAATACTTTAGCTCTTTCCACACAAAAACCATTTAGCTAGTAACATAGGTACAGCAGTCTTCACAATTACTTCAGCGTGTCTCTAGGAAACTGTTCTGTAATTGTTCTCCTGTAGGTTTATCTTACGCAGCCCAGTGATACATAAATATATTCAAGTACCAGCTACAAAGCCATCAGGGCAATCTACATCACATCTCTTGCTGTTGCTTAAGATGTCGTGCTCCTGTGTCTCCCTTCATCTCTGCATGCCAGCAGAGCATATGCTTGTTCTGCGGTGAGCTGTGTTACAGTGCCATGCTGGGCAAGAAGTTGTTTGGCAGGACAGCTCAGGACTCCTTACAAGACTCACCTCCAATCTGGGAACAAAAAAAAAACAGAAATTTTGAGGGCTGAGTAATAACAGAATATGATCAAGACAAGGAAAGGATGTGGGAAAAATGTTGATTTGGAGTTTGATTTCCTACTTTTTTATAATATTTCTTGTGGCATTTATGTAGTGAAATGCACTACATCACATAGTACACTGCATTTTTTATTAGTACCACACCAAAGTTACCTTTAATCTTGGCCAGTAAAATGCCACAGTTAGACCATTAACCTTTCATTTACCAGTGTTTATTCTTCTTCTTCATAAAAACAAACAGCCATTAACATAGTTTAATGAGAAACTGTATCCATTTTTATCAGCTCTGCTATATTCTGTCTCCAGCAATACCCTCTCAGAGCTCACCCCTGCTCCTGATAGACTTCCACCAGCCTGATTTTCCAACCAGGAGTTGAACTCTGTCTGTGTTGCAGTGCTTAGGAAGCCAGAGAACCTGTTAGAAAAGTTTCATAACAAAAGCTTTAATTCTGAAGCCAAATATGCCTAACTGAACATTTCTACAAATCCAGTGTCTGAATTCTCTTGTGTAGACCTGGCTACTGGAAAGTGTCTGTTTGAACACCAATTACTGTACTACATGACAGAAAGTGATAAATGTACACACAAAGATTATACTTAATCAGTCATTGTTTAAATGCATGAAGAGCTGTTTTCAGGTGGTGCTTTCTTGTTATTAGATATTTCTGAGAATTACTAAGTTTCTGGTTTTTTTTTTTTTTTTTTTTTTTTTACAGAAACCAGAGATCTAATGTGCATCTTGTTATTTACAATTATTTTCACGTAATAATTGATTCTCTTTTCTTCCATAGGTAAAAATTTTCAACAGATGCCCGTAGGCCAACCCAAAATAAAAGATCTTACTCCTATACGGAGCAGCCTGGCTCCTATACCCAACCACTGTGCTCACAAAAGTAAGTACAGGCAAGCCCTAGCTACAGTATCCTGGTGTGTGCCACCATACCTGGCATCTGTGGGCCTTCATGTTCTTTCTTCACAGCAACATAGAATGGGTTGGGCTGGAAGGCACCACTGGAGATTGCCTGGTTCAACATCACTGCCCACAGTAGGGTCATCAGGTTGCTCTGGATCACACAGTTAGGTTTTGAGTATCTCCACAGAGGAGACTGCACAAGCTGTCTGGGCAACCTGTTCCAGTGTTTGACCTCAGAGTCATGGTTTCTTCTCATATTTAAATAGAATTTCCTGTATTTAAATTTGTGCCCCCTGACTCTTTTCCCATCATATGATACCACTGAGAAGAGTCTGTCTCTCTCTTCTTTACTTCCACCAACCTGGCATTTACATGTATTGATAAGATTCCTCTGAGTTGCCTTCTTTTCTCAGAGCTGAACAGCCCTAGCTCTTTCTGCTTCTCCTTTGACGTCAGATGCTCCAGTCCCTTAATCATCCTATGACCCTTCACTGGACTTGTCCAAGTTTGTCCACACCTCCGTGGGAGCAAGGGGTCCAGCACGGGACCCAGCACTCCAGGTGAACCGCCACAGGCTGAGCAATGGGTGAGGACCACCTCCCCCAACCCACTGGCTACGCCTCTTAATACAGCCCAGGATGCTGTTGGCTGTCTTTGCCAGAATGACACATTGCTGGCTCTTGTTGGTTTTGTTGTCAGGACACCATATTCCTTTCTGACAAGCTGCTTTCCTGGCAGCTGACCTTCAGCATGTGTTGGTGCAGGTGTTACTCCTCCCCAGGAGCAGGATTTTGCACTTCCCTTTGTTAAACATCATGAATCTACTCACACTGTATCTCCAGCATCTTGAGACCCTCTGAACAGCAGCCTTCCCACCCTGCTGAATCAGCCACTCCTCCCAGTTTTTTACTGTTTGCAAGCTTGCTGAGGATGCACTCTGTCTCCTCATCCAAGTCATTAATGAAGATACTAAGCAGCACTGGTCCCAGTACTAGCTCCAGCAGTATTTCACCAGTGACCAGCCCACGTCCAGCTGGGCTTTGTGCTGCTGATCACAGCCCTTTTCTCCAGTGAGTTTCATAGAGCTGATCTGTATCAACAGGGAGGAGGGTTTGGTGCTACATTTGCTTTCCACAGGAGACTGGGATTCTCCCAGGCATGGGATTTTTCAGTCTCAGAAAGGATTGCATTTGCCTGTCTGGTAGCATTAAACAAGAAGCAGGACATGACGGAACAAGGTGACTTGCAATACGTGAAGAGTCACTGGAGATGCTCGACAACACCCTAATAAACGCACATCACAGAAGGGCTGGATATGTGAGACGAAAGCCAGAACAAGGAGTGACTCTTCATGATAGTATGAAAAATACCATAACAGGCACTAATTCTTGTGTCCTTTTGCTAGTGGAAATTAAAGGGAAGAGGATTAGATTGAGATCAGCAATTTTCCAAAACAGACGATCATGATTTTCAAGACAGATCTCACTCTGTCCTAAGCACAGTTGCTAAACTAGTTCTTACTTGAGGGTGGGAATTATTCCCTTCTCTCATTCTAACAGCAGTTGTTTGAGGTAACTTCTACAACAGCGGAGCCAAAAATAAAATAAATAAATAAAGGGATTAGAGAGAGCAGCAGTCTTTTTTCCTCTGCACTGTCAGCCATACCCTCATTCTCAGCACAGGAAGTAGCAAGGTCCCGAAGGGCGAGGAAAGCCTCACCCTGCTCCCACAGCCCAGGCAGAGTGTCAAGACTCAGTGAGTGTCCCAGGCTGGATCCAGCCAGTGACTGGGATGTGCTTTGCATACCAGCACTGCTCCCTGCCCTCACATTCCTGTGCTCCACTAAGCCAAACCCCTCAATGTATTTTGAATAAGGATTTGCAGTTTACTATTTGCCACCGTGCAGATTAGCCAGGTCCTAAAGTTTTGACCCTTCAGAACTTCTTTGCTTCTTAAGATCTGAACTTCTGAAGAAATTCTGCAACTATGACAACATTATTAAAAATGAAACAGCAGAGGTAGCTTTATAGGGAACATCAGATTGGATAGGGGAAAAGCAGAATCCTCCAGTGTCGCTGCCCAGTAAATGAGAAAGAAAGAAGAGGAATATGCGGGATACTGAGGTGGTGTTCTCTACCTCCTGAGGAGAAAGAAAATCTGACTGCATTGGAAAACCCAGCTCCAAGTTTTCTTGCTGTTTTCAAGCTTTCAAATAACATTCACTATGTCTTCTGCTCAAAACATAGTTGTAAGCAAAATTCTAAAAAAAAATCAAATTCATAATTACTGGTGTTTTTGCAGAAATTCAGACAAACAATCAGAATTTTAGTTTTAGTCTCATGCCAGAGATTATCTGCAAATAAGATATGATTATTACAGTAAATAATCATCATGTAATGAACCAAATCAGTACATTTATCCAGGTAGTATTACAGCTTGAATATCAGTTAAAGATCATAAAATAAAAAGAAAGCTACTTGCAAAATACATGACATTTCTTTTTTTGTAAACGCAAATGATACATTGGATCTTGGAGCTTTCCAAATATCTGATTCAGAGCCAAAATTTCAGTCACCCTCCATCCAGCCCTAAAAATATTACTGTTCCAGACACAGCCATTACTCAGTCAAATGGCTCTAGCAACAAAGTTTGAGTATAAACATTTGTGTTTTCCTAATAGTTTCGTTACACTGGATGTGTGCTAAAAGGAGCAACAAAACCAGTGGGGAAAAAAAAAGAAAAAAGCAACCAGTGAACTGAAAAGATAACATGATAAAATAAGCATAAATTAGAACTGAAACTTGTCAGAAATTGATTAAAAATAAATAGATAAAATAAAATAAAATAAAATAAAATAAAATAAAATAAAATAAAATAAAATAAAATAAATAATAAATATCTACCAAAAAAGGAAGAACAATGAAAAAGGAAGAGATGTTTTAATCTCCAAGCAAAAACATTAAATATACCAGTTAGGAGAAAGACAATAGGAATGACACAGTAGCCTAAGAAAAAAGTACCTCATTGACTTTGAACCATAGTTTATAAACTCCCATACTGCAGATGTTCCCAGGACCAAAGAGGTACTTCAGATGGCTTTGTGAGTAGCTTTGGAATGATCTGACATCTCTGTTACACCGCATACTGCTCCTCCACCCAAACACCCTTCCTACCTCATCACACAACTCTCCCAAGGATCCCTGGACTACACTTTTAGAGCTGTCACAATGGCTCACAACATGCCAGAATCATTTTCCAAGCAAATATTCTTCAGGTGAACTCTCTACCGCTCTCACTTCTTCATGTGGCAAAGGTCTGAAACCGCAGTGAGTTTATTACAGGTTGAGCAGATAAAGGAGGAAGATCTGTTTCTTCAGTTCATTTGACAATATTTTCTGAGGATCAGTATTTGCTTTTACTTTCTTTTATCATTATTTGAAGTTTCTTCTTTCCCAAGTCAAGAGCAGATGATCCATGAAGCACTTTCCTCTCTGCAGAGGGCCATTATAATCCACCATTTTTAAAAGGAGAGAGTCTAAGAGAATCCCTTCTTCTGGGTAGCAAATAATCCTGCAGCAATACCTCTCTTACAGCCCTATTCTGTTCTCTGAAGTTTATATAGCAACTGCTCCAGAGTCACTTGTGAATGAAGAAGGTTCTTACAGTATCTTCTTGGGCAAGTGATTCTGCCTTCTGAACACAAATACTTATCGGTGTTTTTGCTGTATATAGCAACTGGAATTGTGCTGACTCACCTAAAGTGTTTTGTATCTCACAGACCCCAGTGCTGGGTCCAGACTCCTGTGTTTCAATATAAATAATAATACTTTACATTATCTGTATAATTTCAAAATCATCCATGTCCCAATCCTGAAATTCTTATAGAATATTCTCAGACAAATGTCCTGAGAACAGTATGTAAGACAAGGTGGGCATTATGGACATTCAGACGCTGTTTTTCCCTTTTTTGAAGGTGTGTGGGTTTGTGATGGCTACCCAGAGCATGGAGGTGAAATTAAGCTAAACTGCTTTCTCCCCACTTAAACCCACCATTAAGGGCTTACCTAGTACATCAAGTGTTCTGGAGATTTTTCACATAGGTGCAAACTTTGAGTGCATGACCATATGTCCATGCTCCAAATACAGGGAAACAACTATCCCTCTCACTACGCATTTGGCTTTCATGCCAAAATTTCAATAAACACAAAGCATTCTATCACGTGCTACAAAACATTTGGATTAACATGTTCTCCTCAGTCCTGACTCACACAAATCCAATATAAAATAAAGTGCGGTATTACTGGTGTATTTATTTTTTCTTAGAAAGGAGAGCTAAGCCATTTCCTGAACTTCTGAACAAGAATAAACCTTGAATATGACCTGTGAATTTCATTAAATTGCCAAGGGCCCGGCAGCTCTAGTACAATATACAATATTGCCTGCTAAGGCCATCATAGTCTGAATTTTGCCGAAAATAGCCTGAAAAAAAAAAAAAAAAATCTTCCAGATTTTAAAATCCTCTGTGAAGATTCTTCTTTGCCCTAAACAAATACCTGAGGAGTCTTAGAGAACTACTGCCCTTGATAAATAAATAATGAATGTTGAAATGAGTATAGGGCTCATAGTAGAGGGGAAGACAGCAAGAACTTCAGCCTCTTTCACAACGTATTGTGTGAAAAAACGCATAAATGCAGAGCTCTTCCAGTGTCTACTGAAGATATTAAAGAGGTAACATTTGTCTTCAGTAAGGCAGATTTCTGAGTTCTTAATTACATCTACAGGCACAGAAGAGCTCACATAACAAGATCTTTGTGCTTCTGCTTTACTATGGCATGGAAGCTGCAGGTTTTCTGCTTGAAATTTTGCAGTGCATTTCTGACTTGGGCACAGACTACATTCTGCTAGATACGTTGCTGATGCTGACCTAGCCAGATATTTCCCATTTTTCATTTAGCCTTGTGGTGGTGTAGGGGTTTGTTTGTTTGTTTGTCCTAAGTATAGTAGTTCGCATTTTCCTTTGCTGAATGTCATTGTCTCGACATGAATTTCACATAATTTCTCCAGATTATCAAGGTCATTTTGCACTGTAAACCTGTTCTCCAGGAATTAATTGCACCTCAAGTGCCTTTTTCATCAGATCTATGTCCCCGTTATAGTAACTGATGTATCTTTTTCTTAACATGAAACTTCATGACAACTTTTAAAAATTACATAATTTCTCACTACTGCATCCACTGAGTCAGTGTTCCAGTGACTCTTTATTATGATTCTTGATGAACAGTGAGAAATTTGACTTCACAGGCTGAAAGACTCACTTGTGAGAAACACCACAAGCAGACAGGTTTTTATGTATGAAAGTCAGATTGGCTTAATCTGAAATCCCTTAAGTCCTTTTTTCTTGTCTTTTTAATCTACAGCCCTTAAGACATTCCATCCGCTATTCTGCCTGTAAGTTGCTCAAGTGTGTTGAAGGTTTAGTTCGTCTAGGGGGATTTTATTGCAACTAAAATTAACTTGTAAGGTCCAGTCTATCACAGGTACATTGACTGCAGCAGTTACCCATTTCATACTAGTTCATTACATGGCCTGTTATTTCTAATAAAAATTAGTTCTTTTATCATTTTAACTTCTTTTAAAACAGTCTAAACCTAGATAAACTTCACATGTTTCTCTGGAATTACACAAGATTTTAATAGGATTAAGAGAGAACATTCTTCTCCACTCCTAACTTTTGTAGAATTTCCTTCAACTTGCACAACGAAAACTTCTCTCTGTGAAGAAGGAATAATACAAGGGGCTGAAAATGCAAACATGAATACTCAGGTCTTCATTCAGTGGGACTGACTAGGAAATGAAATAATGCCAGGCTGAGAAAACCATTTTTTGCTTTATAGCAAGATTATTGCTTCATATAAAGAATCAAGACATATGCATGATACCAGTCAGAGTATGGCTTTTAATACCTGACTAATAGGAAACACTTGTGGCTAATTTCAGAGGACAAAGCCACTAAAATAAACAGAGTCCAGGTAACTTTCTAGAGGCTGCCATGAAACTAAGATGAAACTAAAACTAGAACATCTCAGATGTAAATGTTAATAGTTTATTGTATGACAGATGCAGATGGAAGGAAATTGCAGATGGATTGAGACTGCAGTCAAGGAAAAATGAATGTGAAGAATAGCAAGGAAGAATCCTTAGCTAAATTAGGGGTGGTTTTAACTCTTGGTGAGAACACCTTATATGGCTAAAGTGGAAAAAAAACTTCTGTTTAAAGCAGAGCTTCTGAATAAAATTTTCTAAAGTAGAGGCAAAAGATTTATAAGGATTTGACTTCTTCTTTTAAAAACTTGTGAAATAAAATAACAAATTGCCTGAATGAAACAGCCTGAAGACTTGAATTTAGAGAAGGCATAAAACTGTACTAACCTGTAAAACATGAACACTGTTACACTCTGAGTGTAAGGTAGAGGTTAAGGATGCTCTAAATCCTTATCTTCTTACAAGACGGTTGAAACATACAAGGAATACAACAGCTGTGGTTCTTGTATTTCTCTTAAATACAGGAATGAAATTCCCTAGGTCTTCAGTGTGTTGTAGGGTATTGGGCTTCTTTTGTGGCCTGTGACATGCAGAGCATATATTTGGACATACATTCATGACTGATTGTGCCTAGAAAACCCAGACAGTGTCCCATGTTCTTCCATTTCATCCTCCTACGATTTTTTTTCTGGAATTTGTTCTGGGTAGTAGAGCAGCTCCCCACAAAAGTTTTGTTAAAACCAATAAATTGCTGTGGAACATTTCTGCCTTAGTCAGCTTGTGTTTTCTGAAGAAAAAATATCTCTGAACAGAATAAATCTCTTTCAGACAAACCATGATTTCCATTCTTATCAAAAGATAACCCTTGAACTTTCTGGGTCTTATTGATAAGTAAATCTCTTGATATTGGAATTCTTTTCTTCAGCTGAAGATTAGATCTGACAGGCTTTAGGAATTTTTTGATCATATCTTGATCACATCTTTCAAAAGCACTTTTAATATATGCAATGTAAGACAAAAAACAAATAGTTCAAAGAAACCAGCAAACCTATCATCTGTAAAAATGTCATGCCTCTCACTTTCTGTGCACTCTTTCTCTTTTACTTTTCTGCAGTTCAGCTACCATCTCAGGGTGCTAAGAAGTTTGAGTCCCTACCTTTAAATTCCCTAAAGACTGGAGCAGCTGTTCTCCTGCCAGCTCCAAAATCCAAATCCCAGAAAAGGGGACATTCTCAGAATCATATGCTATATTCTTTCTTGCCTGATCTATCAGCAGAGCCACTAAAACCAAGCCGTGTCCTACCTGCTATTCCAAGCCAGAAGAAATCCATCCCTGCAGAACAGCTTGAGAAATCCCTCACCAAAACAGACACTGAAAATTAACTCATTGAGCTAGCCTCAAACACATCAGCTGAAATACATCTGAGAGCTTGTTACAAGATAAGTATACAGTGAAAACTCATTAATTTGCACTAATGATGCTCTTGTAAACTGGAGTGTAAATGAACAAGAACAAAAAAAAAAAGAAGGGATAGCACATCACAAAAGCTGCGCTGTGTATTTATATAGGCATTGTCATTATAGTTCTATTTTCTGCTGGAAATACCAAATCTTCCTCTTAATGTCCTGTAATCTATTTTGTGAATGGAATCCTCATAACATGCAATCTTGTTGCAGCACTATGCTGTTAGGCCTTCCACAGAAAACAGGAAAAAAGAGTAAGATATTCTGTGAGATTTAAATGCCAGAATTAAACAACCACAAATTGACGGGGATATTTTATAGTTTGTAAAGGTGCTGATTCTGAAGCTGTGTGCCATCAAAATATCTTTTTATGATTAAAACAATAAGCTCAAAATAAAAAGTTTTAGCAAATAAGTTCTTTTTTTGGCTCTTTATTTTTCACACATTATCTGCATTGAAAGTTTGTGAGTTTTCTGACTTTTACAAGGCAAAAATTACAATGAAACACTAATCCTTGTAGGACAGACAGGGCTATAGCACATGTTGTTCAAAACTGTGCTGTGCACTGCCAGATTTGTTTATCTTTGATTTAATATTTCATATTTCTCAGTCACAAAATGCAGTTATTCATTGTTATTTTCATAAAACTAATATTGTACGGTACTGAGTTATTAGGCATTATTTTAGCACTTTGGTCCCCAAACTGAAGGAAATCTAACTAGACTGCTCTTTAGTTCAAGAGCCTTGGCAAGAGCTACAGCCTTTGACTAAACAAACCGTGTCTTTTCCTAGAGGCTGACAAAGACACCAGCATTCTCCTGCCTCTCTATTCTTATCTAAATATTGCTGCAGTTACCCATGAGGCTTGTCCACTCCTGGTTACAGAAGAATTTGTTAGGACCAGCCTAAGACCACTGGGGAAAGAACACTATGGGCAACATGAGGGAGGACAGTCCCCTTTTATCACCCATTCTGTATCACCATGGCTAGTAAATCCGTCCTAAGTTAGTCCTACATTAACAGCTCTCCCAGCCAGGATGTGGTGTTTCTGTCTGCCTCCAGATAAACGATTTATTATCTGTACAAATGTTTCTTTTGTTGTGTCACAGTAAAAGACAAACCTAGCATGAAAGGGAAGATCATCATTTCTCTGTAGCTGCAGTTTCCAAGTGCCTTGAGGTAATGAGTGTAAATAGAAGAATGGCTAGTAGTTGTCACAGGCAGTCCCAGAATGCAAAAAGCAAAGCACAACAGCTGCTCTGAGTCAACACAGAGAAAAGAGAATTTTTACACAAAAATAGTAGGATATTTTATTTATTTCTAAAAAATTTAATCCATATAGCTGGGTAATGTAAACCTCTATCTTGTTGCTGAAATCCATGAGAGTAAAAAGTCTGTGTATTTGTGCCCGACAGGCAATCTAGTCCCTGAGGCTAGATGGAAAAAGTACTGCATGACAAAAGCATGCTCAGTCAAAGGAAAAATCTGGCATGCTCTGTGTTTGCACATGATCAGCCTCAGTCCAGCCTCACTGGAAAGTCCGGAGTCCCTCCTGCAGACTGGCGTCTGCTCCACAGGGCCCCTACCTGAGCTGCATTGCATTCCAGAGCCCCTAAGCTTCTCTGTCTCAGAAGCCCACCAGCTACAATGCCCAGATTCTCTATTTGACTCCAGCCTTTTTGCACAGCCCCCTGCAGGCTCACACAAGCGGTAAGTGGTTCATAAGTTACATTCAAATGTCACAGAAACATCCAAATTTCAGTGCAGACGTTAAGGCACTATCAAAGCTGAAAAAACAGTGGTGCACAGCAGATGGCTTTGGTGCAGACTGCAATGATGAGAAGGAAAAGGTAATTCATGCACCTCTGACTGGCAACAAATACATTAAATATGTCTGTGTAGGCACTAGTGCTGTTAATGCAGCATGTAGGGAAACACCTGAAAGATGAACTTTTTTTATCAAGGATAACTCTGCCTTTCAAAGGAAATTCCTTAAAAAATGCAGAATCTCAGGCTGCAGCCCCTTGAAGTGAGAAATACATATTACCACTGCCTCCTGTCTACACCATCAGCTTGTGTGAGCACTTAGCAGGCGACATCTGCCAGCTGATTTCTTCTACCATTTCCCCCTTTTTTTCCTCAGCTTTTTCTAGGAAGAAGTGGTATTTTCGCCTGGAAATAGACTTTTTTTTTTTGGGGGGGAAAGGGATGAAAAACTAATTGCCTGTAGACTACAGCAGTTCCCTAAACAGAGATCATCTTAAATATGTGGTAATCTGAACTGAGATCCAGGTCACTTTTTAATGCATTTCTTCTCAAAGGTGTCAGTAAAGAATTAGTTCACAATTTATCGAATATAGATCTTTTTTAAAAAGTAATGCTTATAGAAAGCACTGAAAATTATTCTCAGAAATGTTTCCACCAGAAACTATTTTTGTCTTTGGACTTTGATATTCAAGTTCCACAGTAAATAAACTTGTCAAACAATGTCGAAGTCTTTCACCTTCAGAGGAATGCAAAGTGTTCACTGCAGCACACTGCACAGAAGATAACAAACAAACCAGTACTTGCTTAAGTTATATGGACCTCTTGTTCAGATCTTTCCTGGAAGATAATGGCAGGATAGACATAGATAGATAGATGGATAGATGGATAGATAGATAGATAGATAGAAAGATAAATAAAAAGCTAAGACAGTTGATTAGCAATTGCCAAGAAATGTCTGGTCAGTAGGTCATGACAGAAGTTTTCCTTCTGCCTAGGGATTAAATATCTCTAACACATTCTCTTGTGGCACTGGTTGAGTGTTAACTCATAGTGTTGCAGTACTCAGTTGTCTGGGGAGTTTGGCTTGGCACACACAGCTATGAAAATATATTTATATACAGGATACATTTTCTGACCAAAACACAATATACTTCCTTACTGGAACATGCTCTACTTACCATATATCATTCTTATGAGTAGAATTTGAAAATGCTTTTGAAAACAGTGCAGCCTCTATTCCAGTGGATCGTTCACTTATATATTGAAACAGAATGTAGTGTTATACCCTTCCAGTAAATTGTGAAGGAGTTTTGCATTGTTTCATTATTTCAGACAGAGAAAAATGTTCACAGGTAAAACAAATAGAAGTACAGTATTATGGGGATCTTTCAAAGGCTATTTTATTGATGAGTATAATATCTGATAAAAAGGCTAATCTTCCAGTAAAAATACCTAAAAAGTAAGTTAAATCCTTTAAAGCTCAGTCCTAATAAGGCATTTTAAAAAATCCTGCCCCTGCCAAAACTGGAGATCTCTGTCTCTTTACCCAAAATACTAAATATATTTATCACCACCAAATGGAAATCATCACAATCTATGTATTTTTTACTGCAAAACATCAGAAGCATCAGAGCTACCACTCTGGGGCAAAAAAGAATAGCAACCTTTCAAACAACTCTAACAGGGCTGTAAGTGCTTATCTAAGCATGGAATCATAGAATCACAAAATACCCTGAGGTGGAAGGGAGCCAGCAGGATCATCAAGTCCTGGCTCCACACAGGGACATCCAAAATCCAAACCCTAAGTCTGTCTGAGAGCAGTGTCCAAACGCTCCTCAAACTTCAGCAGCTTGGGGCCGTGACCACTGCCCTGCAGAGCCTGTTCCATGCCCACCACCCCCTGGTGCAGAACCTTTCCCTAACCCCCAGCCTGACCCTCCCCTGACACAGCTCCATGTCGTTCCCTCAGCCCTGTCGCTGCCCCCAGAGAGCAGAGATCAGCGCCTGCCCCTCCGCCCCCCTGGGAGGGAGCTGTAGGCCGCCATGAGGCCTCCCCTCAGCCTCCTCTGCTCTTTGCACAACATACCAGTGGACTTCAGCCACTCCTCATACATCGTGCCCTCTAGACCCATCATCATCTTCGTAGCCCTCCTTTGGATGCTCTCTAATAGTCTTATGTCCTTCTAATATTGTGGCACCCAAGCCTGCACCCAGTGCTCGAGGCGAGGCCACAGGCGAGGCCACACCAGGCAGAGCAGAGCGGCACAATCCCTTCCCTCGCCCGGCTGGCAGTGCTGGGCCTGATGCTCCCCAGGGCACGGCTGGCCCCTTGGGCTGCCAGGGCACACTGCTGGCTCGTGTTCAACTTGCTGTCACCAGAATCCCTAGACCCCTTTCTGTGGGACTGCCCTCCAGTCTCTCATCCTCCATTCTGTATGTACACTCAAAATTGTCCAGTCCGAAGTGCAGAATCCAGTACTGTTCTTGTCGGAATTCATGTGGTTGGTCATCGTCCAGCCCTCTAATTTGTCAAGATCTCTTTGCCAGGCCACTCTGCCCTTTGGGGAGTCAACAGCTCCTCTCAGTCTGGCATTGTCTGCAAACTTCAGTATACCTTCTAGTCCTGTATCCAAGTCATTTATGAAAACATTAAAGAGAACTGGCCCTAAAATTGAGCCCGGTGGAACCCTACTAGTGCCCATGTTCCTTGGTTTCAGAGAAAGAAAATATTTTCCTCTACTGTCCCTGTTGGTGGAAAAGCTCAGCATTACCGCTGGGGCAGAGACAACCTGACAGAGGTTTTCAGGTGTCCAGCACCAAAGCCAACACTAACCAAAGGCACTGAGCAGTACTTGGTGTGGAGCAGCAGACACGGAGCCAAGAAATAAACTCCAGACCCATCAGACAAGTGTTCCCTGCCTACTAGCCAACACTGTCAAGGGCTTACTAGCCAACAGCTAGCCAACACTGTCAAGGGCATGTCTTCTGCAGCAGCTACTAGGCCTAGTCTCTGCAGAGACCTACATGGTTGCAGCCTCCTGCAGTAACTTCCCATTCCACCTGTCACTGTTGGGGGTGCTCTAAGAGACATCACAGTGTGACCTTCTGGTGCACCACAAACACCAAATATAAGAAATATAAATTGTAATGAGAAAGGCTATGCTAACTATATATATACTAAGTATTCAGTTGTACAGACTGCATTTTCAGTTTCTAAAATTTGCCAATCATGTCCTATTTCCGAAGTGACTTTGTAGTAACTTTGGGAAATAAGGCTGAGATTTATTACTAAGAACAACTACACCAAACTCTTAAAATGGTGAATTTTCTCACAGGAAGACTCCATCTCCCATTCTGTCCGACACTTAACATCAGACAGCTGTACTTTGTTCTGATCTGGGAGTCTGGATCTTCTTAAAGGTTTGTTCACCCTCCAGCTGTGTATCCAAGACATCCTGTGTAGGGAACTTACCAGCAAGGGTTTGGATGATTTTGAAAATTCTAATACTTGAAACTCTAAAAATATGTTTGTGCTTTGACCTCTCCCGTTACAGTATCTGGTGCTTTTTCCACAGTTCACTACATTGTGATCTTACAGAGATTTTGTTTCCATTGTTGATATGGGTATTTTTTCATTATGTCCTAGAAACTATAGACTAAAGCCACTTGAAGTTTGTTGCTGTCCCTGCAGGCTTTGTCTCTCAGCTAAACATTTTTAAAAGATTACTTTTCCTGTAAGGAACATTGAAATCTATTTTTTAGTTTTCATTCTAAGGCATATCTTACGAAAATTGCTTCTGATTTGCTGTTGCTTAGGTTTCTTCATAAGAGACACATTCATGAGTTCATAATTGCTATGCAAGAAAATTTCCACTAAGAAATTTAGAGAATTGTCAGTGGCACAGACTATAAGGAGTAATGTGTGCCCTTGATGATCATCTACCCCCTTCTATTCTGTTTGGTGGGCTTTTTTTTTTTTTTATGCCTAGTGAATTTACATTAGGATTGTATTGTTTTCACTCTCCCATACATATGTACTGTGCACTTTGTCAAATGTTGCAGTTATAGGTACTATAAAAGCACAGATGAAGACTCTCATGCTTTTCCTGATGCAGAGATTGAAATATTTAGCATCAGAAATACAAAAATCAATGTGTCAGGACTTACAGCTCTCTCACTACTTTTCTTCAAGCAATCATTAAGAATTCAGATACCACTTTCTTAATTGGGGTAACTGTGAGGTCCTCCTTCTCTTGGATCAAAACACTAAGAAACACTTCCTTAAATGCTTTCTCATGATGAAAATTTCATTCACAAATACCATCAGATCTATCCCCATCAGTTTTCAATGTTACTTTTGTAAATGTAAGATCAGCTTATGTCAGAGAAGTCTCAAAAACAGACTGAAGTTTCTTCAGGAACTGGTGTAAGCTCTTTATCTAAATGGAAAAAGCAAGGACCAGCTTTGCACGCTTCTAGTGCTCTCTGGTAAGGTGGTAAACAGGAAGACAGTCTGCTTTCACAGAGGTTTTATTCTCCTCTGAGCTTTTATGTGAGGACAGCACCTGCTTACCAAAATTCACAGAGATCTTGGAGCAAGTTGGAGGGTTTTTTATATGTTTTAATGAAATTTTGCACTTAACAAAAAGTAGCCACTCCACCACTTTCCCAGTAGGCTAGTAAGTAGTATCATCCTAATGTTATACATGAGGAAACTAAAACAGGAAGATTAGACTCTGAGATTGCAATAGTTGGTTCTGGGAACTGCAGTAGGAGAGCTGTCTCCAGTGCCCAGGTGTTAACCATCCAAATCATGGCCTCTTTTTTCCCTGCTTCTGAGAACTTGCTTATGAATATTCACTATTCATGACAATCCAGGTGGAAAAGTGCAGGAAGCAAATTAAGATCTGAAAAATAAAGATTATAAACGACTCCCCCCAGGGCACAGTGCAAAGTCAGAGTCTTACAGTAGATTCTGGCCACTGGCCTATGCTTGTTCTTGGCCAAAAGCCACCCTGGCTAGTCAACCAAGGCAGCTCAGGGGCTGCTGGGGAACGTGTAGTAATCACAGTGCTGTCACTGACAGTTTGAAAAGGATCATTACCCACGGCTATGGACAGCTCATGCAGGATGCTGGGGATTCTAGCCAGGAACCACAGACCCAGAGTGGTAGTACAGGATTGAGAAAGAGTCTTTATCTTCAGGAAAATAAAGTGACAACCTCCCTCATGGCAGTTACTTGTGTGATTACTGTCCAGACCAGTAGAGGCCTAGAGCCGCATTGGATAAGTTAGCTCTTCTTTCGTCTCCTTGATCTCCCTGGGGGACGGAAGAGCACAAGCACAGATTTTGGAGTCACAATTCCGCTCTTCCATCCCAAACAGAAGAAAAAAGATTAAACTATTTAAAATCAACCAAGCTTCTTCCAGCTGCTGTCCTGACAGGTTTTGCGAGCTCTGTGTGAACTCATCACATAATACCCACAGCATATTTTCTACAATAATGAACAATGAGTGTTACCTCCTAGGAGACCTGCAGCAGTCCTCACAGAGAATGGTTTTGTTTTATACCCTCTAGCTGATCCAAATCGAAGTGCTGCTGCCCTCTGGTACTGCCCATGGAGGGATATCAAATATGGTACACAATTTCAGCACAGTCTTTTCTGGGCAATATCACTAGGTAAGTATCTCAGCACATCATTTTCACCCAAACACGATGGTGTGTTACCAGCACTCAGGATTGCAGATCTGTGTTTACAGGTTAACCATAGAAAAATGCTGGGGAGGAGGGTGTAGTCATGTTCACCTTTTGTAACAAACAGAAAATTCCTGCTGTAAAATCTAAATCACAACTTTCCTTGCTGTTTTGTTTGACTTGTCTTGAAAATTAAAAAGCCAATTCTAACAAATTAAAATTGTCTTTTGTCAACTGAACCAAAATCAGCAACTCAAACCACTAAAAAGCCATAGGATGAGTTCAGTTCTTACTGGCACTCTGTTTCAACCAGCACCCAATTTTGTAAAGCTTCATGTACCACTGTACCACCCAGATACATGCAGCTATGGAAATAAAATCCACATTAGCATAACTCTCCTGTTTAATGATCTAAAATCCATAATCCTAGTCTAGTAACCCAAATGTTGGGCTAAATTCAACAGTTTCAAGTGATGACAACTTATACTAATTTAAAATGTGAATAAAGCCTGTAGACTTTTCTCTCTGCAACAAACTTCATTTATTTATGATCTTCTCTGAATATGTTATTAAATGAGTACAAGCTTTACTTTTTCCGACACATCTTTCCCAGCTCTGCCAGATCATCAAGTGAATTCCTACATTCATGTGCATTTCTCCAAGTTTACAATCTCCAAGAGCATGACAGATTCTGCATTCCACACAAAAGAATTTTGTTGTTGTTGTTTTTTTTTTCCTGTTGGTTACTATGTCTAATCACATTGTATTATGTAACACAGTCAAGTAGAATTTTCAATTCCAAATATTCTTCAAAAAAAAATTAATTCTTCAGCAGTCTGCAGATGAGAGATGTCAGAGATCTGTGTCAAAATGTTCTCTTTATTTGGGACCTTCAAAGAAATGCTGCCACAGGTGTGAACTACTTCCTTTCAAGCACATCTACCAACAATCTTAACCCTAGAGTTAGTCTGAGAAACCAACCCTGAAGCTATTTTTAAATATATTTTCATAACAGAAATCGTATCTCAGCTCAAGAGAGACTTTTTACAGAGGAAAACACCCTAGTGACCTTTTTCATTTGGCAGTTATCTGGACTTCTTCAAGAGCCTGAATTCTCCTCGAGAGAATTCTTTTTTTGTGTGTTTACAGGAAGACTTTGAAAGTAGTCAGCACTGATCCTACAGCTGTTCAAATGTTATGCACATGGTCGGATGAACAGTGTTAACTCCTCAGTGCCACCAACACAAACTGACAACAGTACATTACAACAGTAACGCGAGGCATTATTGAAAATGGCAACACATTGCACTGTATGAACTGTCAAACATCAAATGTTACAACACCAAATGGCTGTAATTAGTTCCGGTACGTTCAAGTATGGTACCATCTCAGAGTAATGGCATATATTTGTCCAGGTGTTATTTTTAAATTGTCAGTTTCTCATTTTTAAACTGATTACACAGTCTTGCTGGGCATCTCTCCCAAATTGTGTAGTCTTTTCTGTACAGTGAGTAAGGAAACACTGGATAAGAACACTTGGTAACGTGTTTTGTTGCATTATTTTTTTATTTGTTTTGTTTTGTTTTGTTTTGTTATTTGTTTGTTTCTTTGCTTGTTTTATTGTTGTTGTTGTTTGGGGGTCTTATGTTGCATTTTAGTTGGTTGGTTGATTTTGTTCTGTTTTTTTGCAAAAAGAAGGGTCAGTTGCATGTCGAAATTCTAGGAAAACAAAACCAGCTATCTCAGGTATACCAGTTCAGTCCTGTTGTGTACTCCGAATATGTTGTTTTCTTCATAAAAATGTTATTTTTCTGTCATTTATTTCAGTGAATTTCTCAGTGAATTAGGGAGATAAACTCTTTTTAAATGAGAACTTGCTTCCTGAGGCTTACACTTGCCACTCCAATCCTTTCCAAAGAGGAAACAGCAGTGCCTGGTTCAGCACAACAGAACAGCATAGCAAAAAAAAACCTGAAAGATGATGATGTGTTGATTTCTGAGTACCCCTGTGCACAGACAGAGGTACTTCAGAAAGGTGTTGCCAAGGAGAAATGGAGGGACTGAGGAATGACCTCAAGCTAACATATTCCCAAGGTGAGGTTCACTGTGGGATCTGAGCTAAACCAAGAGATTCGAGGAGGTTTTCACAGTAGTTTTGTAAGCAACTATTGTCACTGGATCCTAAGCAACCAGCAAATAAATCAAAATAAGATATTCATGAGAGGAAGCAGTATGGTCTCTGACTTTACCTCATTATTTTCCAAGAATATATGCAGGGTTGTGCTTCCTGCATGGAAAGAAGCAAACACCAATATACCATTCCATCTTCATCATTTAAAAGGGAGAACTTGCTTTCCAGGCAGAGGCAGAGCAGGCTACTCCTTCTCTTCCCCAGTGTCATGCTAACAGTGACTCTCCATTTTCTTGTGGGTTTCTGGCCACTTTCCTCACATCACCAATGCCTCTCGCTCCCTGGCGCTAGCTTTTTAGTAACTCTGTAGGGAAACTTTTCTTAGCCTTACTGCTTAGTACTTGTGGCTAAGCCTTCTGGGACATGTTCTCTATTGTTTCAGCAATTTACTCCACAAAGAGCTCTCTCAATTCTGTATTTTGTACAAATCAAAGGTATGGTCCATGTTTACAACTGTTTACACTGGTCAGTGCAGCATAGCTGGCTGAGTTATTACCTCAGGAATGTGGTGTATATACATGTGAGCAGTCAAGCATCATACAGCTGTGTTACACAGAGCCAGACTGTGCTAACCGTTTTGACTTTCTGGGAATACTTATCCAAGTTAAATTAAGGTCTTACTGGCAAGTACTCTTAATAGTTTCTAGCAAGAGTTTAAGACAGTCGCCAAAAAATACGTTTCTGAGAGAGTGAAATGTCATGAGCAGCAGGGCACATGACAGTAAGATGTGTTGGGATTTATAAAAAAGAAACCATTTAGGGTGTGATTTGTGCTTCTAGCTTAGACAGTAAAAAAAAATGCAAATTTCATTATGCAAAATATTCCTTTCCTAAGCTGCAGGCAAATGTTTTGCCATTCATTCATGTTCCATTAGACTCTAATTGAACTAAAGCCCATTCGTTATGTGTGAGATGTGACTACTTATTAAACTGTGTGTAATTCATTTACTTATATCAAAGTGGCACCTGCAATTCCAGTGAAGATTTAAATCTCATGCTTCCCACTGTGATAATACATTACAAGAATTAGACCCTGAAAACCCCAAATTTAGAACTGAAATAAGCAAGTTATGCATAGAGTAACAAGAGCTGGACAGGCTGGAAAAGTGGGCCCACGAGAACCTCATGAGGTTCAACAAGGCCAAGTGCAAGGTGTTGCACTTGGGTCGGGGCAATCCCAGGTTATGTGTACACACTGGGAGAAGAACTCCTTGAGCGCAGCCCTGCGGAGAAGGACTTGGGCGTCGTGATGGACGAAAAGCTGGATATGAGCCGGCAGCGCGCTCTTGTAGCCAGGACGGCCAATGGCATCCTGGGCTGCATCAAGAGAGGGGTGGCCAGCAGGGAGAGGGAGGTGATCGTCCCCCTCTACTCTGCCCTTGGAAGGCCTCACCTGGAGTGCTGTGTCCAGGCCTGGGGCCCCCAGTACAGAGGGGATGTGGAGCTGTTGGAGCAGGTCCAGAGGAGGGCCACCAAAATGATCAGAGGGCTGGAGCACCTCTCCTGTGACGAAAGGTTGAGGGAGTTGGGATTGTTCAGCTTGGAAAAGAGAAGGCTCTGGGGAGACCTCATTGCGGCCTTCCAGTACTTAAAAGGAGCTTACAGGCGAGAGGGGGATTGACTTTTTACACGGGTGGATAATGGTAGGACAAGGGGGAATGGACTAAAACTGAAAGAGGGGAGGTTTAGGTTAGACATCAGGAAGAAATTCTTCCCTGAGAGAGTGGTGAGGCGCTGGAACAGGCTGCCCAGAGAAGCTGTGGCTGCCCCATCCCTGGGTGTGTTCAAGGTCAGGCTGGATGGGTTCCTGGGCAGTTTGATCTAGTGAGCTAGTGGCTGGCAGCCCTGTCCACGGCAGGGGTGTTGGAACTAGATGATCTCTGAGGTCCCTTCCAACCCAAGCCATTCTATGATTCTATGGTAAGAGTAACAGCAGCATTGAAATAAAACAATTAGGTTAATGTCATACAGCAAAGATATCTTCATTCGTTTCTTAATTCAGCTATACATTTCATTAGTATCCTTCTGAAGCTTAAAATATAATGTCTGTTAGCAGCTGATGCCTGAAAATGCTGTTATTCCCATGCCATTACCCTTTAGTATCAGTCATGCTGGTAATCAAAATGGCTCAGAGGAAATTAAGCTTACAGAGTAGTGTGGAGTGTCTTTTTCCTTTTACCTCCTTTAGTTCCCCAGCTGTAAAAGAAAAATATGTTATTTGAGCCTGACTCTGCCCAGTATGCACTCTGTTACATCACAGAAGGTGAAAGGAAGGCTAAGCCACCCATTTCAGGTATCCACAAATTAGAAAGAACATTTGCTGATAGGATGTTGTAAAATTCACCCATGTCTCCTTACCACTATGGTATGAAAATCATAAAAGTTATGAACTTCATTCTCCTTTGCACTTTTTTCACTTGAGCTCTCTGAGACAACATTCAGGAATAAAATAAATGGTGCTTTAAATGACACTTTGATACCATTCAAGTGAAAGGCCTGCTTTCTCTTTCTTACTCTCCTGGTTGTAACTCTTTGGGGGCCTTTGATTTCTTAAGTAGAGTGAAACTCTTTGTATCATCTTGGCAGTATAACATGGTCTTCCACATAAGACTAAAGTCCTTGCTACTTGGTTTTTGTGAGCTTGTATTGTCATATTCTCATTTTCTTTTGAATGTGGGATTTTAGCAGTGTTTTACATACATTACACATACATTGCCTGCTCTTTCTAGTTATGTACTATGCATGCAATCTCTATTAATGCAGATCCATACAACCCTTGTACTGCTGGTAAGCCAGTTTTAGCAGTCACCATAGAAGGAACTGCATTTTAGCAGTTATATATATAAATAAAATTATATAAGCAAAACTCCTTAGGATTTATCTAAGTATTAGCTACTTTTAAATTACCAGTAACAGCCTGTATTGCTACAAATATGTCAGCAATGTACATAAATTAAGAAACTAATGCCCTTCCTCATACATCACAGCTTCTCACTAACATGTTCTTGCAACAGTTACAGAGATTCATTCTTTCAAACGATCTTTTACAGAGTGCTCTTTAATCCTCCTGCAGAGCATCTCTTACCCCTTACCTCATTCCCATCACTATTTTTGGAAACCAGAGATCTAAACATAATCTCTAAAATGAAAGACTGCATTTGGTGTACCAGAGGTATAGTAAGGCCCATTGAAAATTACAGCTGTTTGGATTCTTGCATAGGCTACCATGAAATCACTGCAGATGCACATTGGGCCAGTCAGGACTGAGTAAATGACTTCTTTTCAGAGGTTCTAGTTAATTATAAAAGAACATTTGCAGACCTGTTGGGATGCTTTCATGTATTGACAGTAAACCACACCAGCAGATAAGGAGGCAGGCTTTTTAGAACGCTTTTTGTCTCACGTCATAAGAGCCTCAAGATCTATTTAATACACATTCTTTATGTTTTGTTAGTATTGAAAACCATTTCCTAAACATTTACTTTAGAATTCTGAAACTTTTTTTTTAGATCTCTCCTAATCTTCCGAGGTGAAAAGAAGTACAATGGATTTGGTTTGTTTTTCTGGAGTAGATACATCTACTGCAGAGATACTGCAAAACAAGTCAGAGTCAGTTGTTCATAGAAGAAACCTCATTACTGGGTCATTTGGGTTAGGCTGTCATAACCACAAGGATCCTCCTACTCTTCTTCATTTGGGCATTCCATGATCCCAAGTGATTCCAAAAGACCTTTTTCAGTGGCATAAGGAGAGTTTGAAACAGGTCTATATACAGAGTGAGCACAAAAAAAAAAAAAAATGTACACACAATATAAGAAAGGAAAAAACTGTATTAAAATTGTAATACTCCATATACACCGATAACAAAAGATGAATACAAGTCACATTTGACTTCTGCAAGAAGTGCTCAAGAGGTGCTCAAAGTACCATCAGCATCCAGACACTTCTGATTACTACTGCCGTGCTTCTGCCATGTTCTCTGACTGTCTTGCCTGTCGCATGGTAACACCAGCATTCATTTGAATAAAATCATCTTTTGAGCAAACGTCATACTGCACATTGTATTGTAATCCAATCATCTCTTAAAATGTGTACACATTTTTTGCACATGCAGTATAATTTGTCTGTTTTTAATTTTTCCCACTTGACTGTCCTAACAATAATGACACTCATTCAGTTCAGTTCAAGATGTGACACTACGTCAAACAGACCTTGGATTTCACTCTAATCCTACATCTCGAAGAAACTTCAGTATTCATCTGTGTTATTAGGAAGATGAGATACAGATACAATTATAGTCAATAGTTTTACTGACAGTTCTCTAAAAGATGCATCCCTTATTTCAACATTCAGAATTCATTTATGTTACTACTCATTTAAGCTGCAACTTTTAAAGCCTACGATTCAGCTAGTATTTAATGTTTTCAAATGATTGATTAAGTATTTTACATCAAGCCTTAAGCAAATGTTCAGATGCTTTGAAGCATTCAGGAGCTGATGCCTACAGTCTTTTAAGCATTATGCAGACCCAAGAAACTTTGCTTTTCTAAAGACTAGATGCAGTAGTCCATTGAAAGAGGATTCTCTGCATGTGTATCTCCAGCTACTGCCCTGAAACATTCACCTGCATGGACTGAATTGCAGGACAAAGCTATGAACACCTAAAAAGGTGGATATCGAGCAACTGCTGGACATTTTGTATGGGTTAGCTAATCTGTGGTTCTATTTTAATATTTGGATAGGTCTTAATTACTTTTGCTTTCTTCCCTTCTCTCATTCTTCTCTTCAGGAGCACAGTTTTTCTAATTGCCAGAGACAGAAGAAACTCCGTACTTCTACATGACAGATATATTTGCAGCAATGTTTACATGAGAATTTATATTAGGGAAGAGCATTCCAAGAAATGAAGAGGAAATATTGTAACCAGCAACAACAACCTTTAAATAATTTAATGCAGAAAATGAAAATAGAAAGGCAAACATCTTTTTCACCAAACATTTATCCTCCTCCTTAGGACAAAGTCTAATTTGTACCTGAACAATATTTCCTATGTAGTGCAAGTTTTATATTAAATAAATAATTTTTAAAAACACACACACAAAAAGGCATATATTGGTGCTTTCAGAAAAAAAATAGTTTGTCTGTCGTGCAGTTTAAGGCTTCAGGCTAGCTAGGAACTGTGTCAGCTGCTCAACAACTATTTGAGGTGAACT
Source organism: Alectura lathami (assembly GCA_013399715.1). NCBI lineage: Eukaryota > Metazoa > Chordata > Aves > Galliformes > Megapodiidae > Alectura > Alectura lathami. The sequence goes on along the minus strand of VXAV01011085.1, from coordinate 99,344 downwards.
GTAGACAGAGGTACTTTTATACACAAAAATTCACTCCTCCCTTTTCAAACCAGAAACACAGGCAGGATGCCAAGAGTTACAGGCTATGAGCATGTTTGTAAAGGGGGAATTCACCTGCCAAATCATGAGCTCCCTGACGACTGCACAAATTTCCACACCCTCTCCTCCAGCACACAGACTGAAACAGCTTCAGCCTATGTTGCAACCTGGAGAGATTTGAAACCATGATCTATTCCCAGGGTCCTTCCATAGACTTTCTCAACTAATGTTATGTGACCCTGTACTATATCCTGCATAATAGTTCTCTATCCACATACAGCTAGCACGTAGCTACTCTACCCATTGCCTCTCTCACCACAGATTTAAAAGGTTTCCGAACCTTTTACACCCTTGTGAGAGATTTCTAAACTGCAGAGTCATCAGCATATTCAGAATAGATACAATATTTGATCTGGATTAATTCTCAGAAAAAAAATAAATAAATAACAGTGAGTAACAGACTTGCTGCTAAAAAGTAGTAATTTGGCTGCTGAGAACACTCCTTAAAATAATCTCACCTAGATAGAAATTGAGAATGGGCCACAAAACATACAGTAGAAAGTAGCATTATTCTTTTTCCTGACTTTACACTACAACAGTGAAGTACAATAACATCCTCAGCTCCCTTAACTGCAAACCACTTCATTGTTAAAATACTCAGCATAACTAATAACAAAGTGCCTACAACCCCATGCAGCACAGCTCTAGTGAGATACTATGCCCTTAAAAATCTTGTCTTTACTCATTTCATAACATCGCTAACTGCATGGGAAGTTTGTGCTTCCCAGCCTTCCAGCTGTAATGTTTAATATATTTAGAACATAAATCTTATGCATTGTACCAGAGAGTGTTGAACTCTGATCATGGATACAAAGTAGTAGCTAAAATGTATAGTTAGTCTCAATAAATCAAAACTTCTGTAAGTTCCTGTAGCACATAAATTTGGCATTCTTCCAAACCAGGAGAAAAAATAGAATAATGCTGTTTTGTTTTGCTTTTTCAACAGTCCTTATTATCTTCAAGTTGAGCGCTATTTTGTTCTTCCTATAAGCTGGAGCCGTTGTTTGTTTTCTAAATTGCATTTCTCAGATGTGGTTAACATGGTTTTCATGAATGCAGAGCTGTAAGAGGTAGTGGAGAAGACTTGGTGTACTTCAGCACAGACTGGCGCTCCAGATTATACTTCTGCTTTCATGTCATAGCTGAAACCAAACGAGGTAAGATGATGGATAATGGCATCCATGAGATCTCTGGGATCAACAAGAAGTGCAACCACCAAAGAAACCCATTATGAAACATACTATTCCAGTGGTATCTTGTTCCATTATAACCAAAAAAAGAAATCAGCATTCTTTGGAAATATGCTGAATGTGAGGAAAATGGAACATTCCTCCCCATCTGCCGGAAATACTCTAAAGTAAATAAGGATGCTAAGTACTGGGCAGAAATACTGGAAGTAATTTTTTAAAATAACAAAAAAGCAGACGCCAATGGAGGCCTCTAGTCATTCTGCTAGGCTTAGCCCTGGAAAGAAATTATAATTTGGGAAACTAGATCTACAGATAGCTGCCAGACGGTTAATCATGGTTAGTAGAGAATACAAAGGGCTTTGCGTGATGATCAGTCTCAGCAAAATAACAGATATCTCAAAAAAAAAAAAAATTTTTTTTTTACAGATTTTGAAAGGTCTGGAGCCAGTAAATTCATACAATCTGGCTCGTAAAGTCAAATCCTTCAGTTAAATACATATCAGTCTCCTTCTTGCCTATCTGTCAGGAAAAGTCTTAACAGACTTGTACCTGAGGGGATGAGTACAGGGTTTGTCTCTGCCACCAGTATACTACGACCGATATTAGACTAAGATGACAAAATCATCAGCTGTCATTCCTGTGTTATTAGTTGCTGGGTTAGCAAGTATTACCTTTACCAATGTTGGGCAACATAATGTTAGATGTGTCTGCTACCATCCTCTCAGATCTTTAGATATTTTACAGAAGTAGGTAAGTATTACTATGGGCAAGAAGAATTCAAATATATGATCCAGAAAACACATTATTAATAAAAAGAGAAATGTGACACAGTCACAGTGTTGTCTGTGGCTTTTCAATAGTCTCTTGTTGCTTGTCTTTTCCTCCTTTTTACCTTGAGAATTTCAGAAAAGTTACTTCGCTGTTATTATCTCTGGTCCTATTTTTAGCGTTACGGTTTGACTCAAATAGGAAGTGGATTTGCTGTGTTTCCTTTCCTTTCAAGCTGTGTGGATGTCAGTCAGTCGAGCAGAAAGCATCCTGTCCTTGTTTTCTTTTCTGTTTCACTTCACAATTATACTGGAGTTTCATTTAATAAAAGAATCAACACTAGAGGTGTTACCTATGTTTCAAAAAAAAAGATATGTTTCAAAAATCCACAGTGACTGAAAAAACACTGACTGTAAAAAAACGTACAGGTTTTAAAGGCTCAAAATGTAGAAGGCTTCTGTTACTGTGATGATTTTTTAAATTTCTGGTTAGATCTCATTCACTTGGGTAGCCTTTTTTTGGAAGACTAAAGATGAAAACTTGCAAAAGAAAACGGAAAAAATACTTCAGTGAGTTCAGAATTTCCTTCTAGTTCCTCTTTTAAACATTAAGCTTTTCTGAGGAA
>VXAV01011085.1:72932-84107 GCA_013399715.1 Alectura lathami | reverse complement strand
TGGCGAAGCCGGGGCGGCCGTGGCGCTGGAGGAGCAGCACGGCCTCGCCTGCTGCCGGGCCCGGAGCCGGCCGCCGGTCCGTTTCCTTGGCGGTGCTTGTGGTGGCTGCCGGGGTGCGCTGACTGTAACCGTCTGTCCTGGGGTGGTGCGGTGTAGCTGACCTGCTGACATGGCACGCAGGGTGAGAGTGGGTTATCCAGGTTTTCCTTTAGTGTGGTGGTGCTTGGTGTCAGCAGCCTTAATAAAGGTGCTGTGCCCTTCACAGGACCTGTGTCTTTTGGTATTTTTCAGCTCTGATAAGCCTGACCATGTAATCAGCAGGCATTTTCCTTTGCAGTGAAAAGCGTTGTGCTTTGTTGCCTGTGCTGGTTTACCTTGTAGCCAGTAGACCAGGATGTAAAAAAAAACTGCTGGTCTTGAAAGAAGAACACATCTTGTTTTATGCCTGGTCAAACTGTGAGAGGAAAGGGAATTATGGAGGAGTGGGTGTAATGAGCAGCCTGAGTCCCCTGCTCATGTTCAGTATGTTCCTGAAGGCCCCCCGCCCTTACAGCGGGTCTCTTACACTCTTCCTAAAGAAATCTAGTGTCATTATTTCCATCTTACAGATGATGAAACTGAGGCACAAAGGAAAACAGTTTGCCAAGTGGGCTGGCAGTGGAGAGAAAAATAAATTCCAGTCTCATAGTTTTCATCCTTTTTTCAGGCTGACTTTGTGGCTGCCAGCTGGTTGCTGCTTGTTGCTTCTAAGTTGTCGCTGAAAGAGAAACCTGCTAGTAGAGTCCTGTGGAGTTACAGTTTTGTGACTGTTAGATCTATACTTCTCACTGGGAGGGGAAAAAAACAGGTCTGCAAGCTGAAGATGTTGAACACTTTGAGAAGTTAAGAACTTTTGTCCTCTTCTCTTAGAACATAAATTTAATTGTACTTTTCCGAAGTATAAAACGAATATATGACAAATAAAAGGTAATGTCTGCTGAAAGCAAGTAGTTTCTGAATTTAACAAACCTTATTTATTGGTGTATTGCAATAGGAAAGTGAGAGAGGGACAACACAGCAGGGCATAAGTAATCCCAGGAGGTTCCTGGAGTGTGCTAATAACCATCTCTAAATGACAGAGGAGCCAAGAAGTGCTCTTAAGGACCTCATACTCATGAGATCCTTCTTGGGAATGCAGAGGTCAAAGGCAGCCTTGCCTGCAATGATCACAAAGTTGTAGAGTTCAGGGTCCTTGGGTCAGGGAAGAGAGTGAAAAGCAAGCTCATTTCAGGAGAGGAGTCTTCGGCCTCTTCGAAGATCTGCTTGGAAGAATAAGAATCCTGTGGGGTAAGGCTCTGGAGGGAAGAAGAGCCCAAGAAAGCTGGTTAATACTCAAGGATCACCTTCTCCAAGCTCAAGAGCAGTGCATTCCAGTAAAATGGAAAGTCAAGCAAAAGTACTGGGAGGCCTGCATGGATGAGCAAGGAGCTCCTGGCCAAACTTAAATAGAGGGAGTCATGCAGAGGGGGAGAAGCAATGATGATGAACCTGGGAGGAAGACAGACATCATTCAATCATCAGGGGATTAAGTTAAGAAAGCTAAATCTCAAATGGAATTGAATCTGGCCAGGGATGTCCAAGACAACAGGAAGGGCTTCATTGAGAACATTGGCAACAGAAGGGAGTCTAGGCAAAACGTTTCACTGGAGTGAAGGTCCATGTTTGACACTCTTCAGCAGAAGAACCTCATAGACAAGCTGTTGATGTGTGGGCTGGACAGTGGGCAGTGAAGTGAGATAAAAAATTGGTGAACATCAGGGCCCAGAGACCGATGATCAGTGGTACAAGGTCAAGTTGAATGACAATAACTAGTGGTATACATCAGGATTCAGTACTGTGTCCGTACCTGTTTAACAGCTTCATTTATGATCTGTGTGATGAAGCGGAGTGTACCCTCAGCATTTTTGCAGATAACCCAAAACTGGAGGATTCTGTCATCCAGAGGGACCTCAGCAGGCTGGAGAGTTGGGCTGAGAGGAAACTCGTAGTTCAACAAGAAGTCCAGAGTCCTGCGCATGGGAAGGAACAAGCCCAGGCACCTGTACTAGCTGGGGGTCACCCAGCTGGAAAGCAGCCTGTCAGAGAACAGAGGGTCCTGGTGGAAACCAGCATGAACATGCGCCAGCCCTGTGTCTTTACCACAGAGTAGGATAACAGTATCCTGGGCTGCATTAGGTAGAGTACTGCCAGCAGATCAAGAGAGGTGATCCTTGTCTTCTGTTCAGCAGTAATGAAGCCACCTCTGTGTTAGGTTCTGTGCTCCCCAGTAGAAGGTGGATGTGGATATACTGGAAAGAGCCCAGTAAAGGGCCATAAAGGTGATTAAGGGCCCAGAGTGTATCTCATGAGATTAGTCTGACTAAGCTGGGACTCTTCAACCTGGAGGAGGTTTGGAGATTCTTATCTGTGTCTATGAACACCTGAAGGGAGTGTGCAAAGAGGACCAAGCAAGGCTCATCCAGGTGGTGTCCAGTGGCAGGACAAGAGGCAGTGGGCTTAGACTGGAACACCAGAGGTCTGCCTGAACACCAGGCTGCACCGCTGCGCTGTGCGGGTGCCGGAGCACTGGTGCAGGCTGCCCAGAGGCTGTGGGGTCTCCTCCTTGGGGATCTTCAGAAGCTACCGAGACATGGTCCTGGGCACCCTGCTCGGGGTATCCCTGTTTGACAGGAGTTGGGCCAGGTGAACTCAGAAGTCATTTCCAAGCAAAACAATTCTGCAGATCTGACAGAGAAGAGGTTACTGTATTGTATAGGTACCTTCAATATGAAGGTGAATTTCAGAATATTATGTGAATATAAGGTTGTCATAGAATCATGTAGCGGTGTGGGTTGGAAGGGACCTTAAAGCCCACCCAGTCCCAACCCCCTGCCATGGGCTGGTTGCCACCCACTGGATTAGGCTCCCTGGGGCCATCCAGCCTGGCCTTGAGCACCTCCAGGGATGGGGCACCCACAGCTTCTCTGGGCCGCCTTTGCCAGGGCCTCTCCACCCTCTGAGTGAAGAATTTCCTCCTAACATCTAACCTAAATCTCATCCCTTTTAGTTATCTAAGGTTTTCACTTGATTCTCTATGAAAACGTTTGAGTCTCGTAAGTATTTCCAAGAAGGAAGTAAGCTTGGAGAAAGGAAGGAAGCTTGCAGATGAAAAACACTTAATTAGAAAGCAGTTACAGTTTGAATAATCAAAGTTACTTGGGGACAGATGCAGTTTCTGGATTGGTTTTAAGTACTCCTTGGCAAGTCACAAAACCTCAGGCAGTAGCTCTGTTTTGCCATATAAATTGTGTATACAGTTTCCTTGCTCCATTTTCCAGAGTAGTGTGGATTCTGGATGAGAGATTACCACTTGAAATTGTAAGCTTGGCTGTTATTTCTGGAAGTTCCTCCGGGGGGGAAAAAAAAAAAGAAAAAAAAATTGTTTGGCCGTATCCTTTAAGCTTTTGTGACTGACCTGATGTTGATCCTTACCAGACCTAACACTTTCCAGTGGTTGTCCTGGTTTTATCTCTGCTCCCTGATTTTCAAGTGCTGCAAATTTGCAAGTGTTTGCCTTTTGCTGGCAAGATGATGCCATTTTGCTGTAGTTTTCTTAACTGAAGTTATGATTTGTAGGTTACTTGAATGGTAACTCATGTTTCTGTATTCAGTTGAGGATTAATGAAATGATTAATGAAATATTCATGATCAATGAAATAAGATCAAAATCACAAGTGTTCTCTCTTGCTTAGAATAAGTAGAGCCATCCTGTTTTCATGGGTGCCTGATGTTTATTCAACAAGTGTTTTATAACTAACCTTTTAAAGCTGAATGCTGTTGTTACTCCATGCATATGTTGCTTGACTTTAGAGGAGTTTCTAGGTTTCTAAAGAGCACTGCATGCAGTGTTGGTTGAAAGACTCCGGTGGGAGTGCTTATTGCTTTCCTATCAAAGTAGCAGCGGGATGTGAAGAACAGAAGAAGTCCTGTATGATTTAGGGGTTAAACTGGGTGATCTCATGGCATACGTTTCACTCATCTTTCTGTACTGAAGTAATCTCAGCATTTAATTTTTTCTTTTCTCCTCTTGAAAATAACATATTCTGTGAGTTAGAGACTGCCACCAGTAGTAGTTCTAAACTGATTGTGTTGTTTTTGCTGTGTAGTATTTTGGCAGACTTTGATCTCTTGCCACTTTGGCAGGCCTAGCTATGGAAATAACCTAACTACCACCATCAGTTTTTTTCTGTATCTCCCTTTCCTCTTCACTTAGCTTTGCACCTATCTAAGCTTGGCTAGGAAAAAACTGGTAAGCTTAGTGTCCACAACAAGTACATAGTCTAGATAAATTGATGATTCGCTTTTTTTTTTTTAAGAAGCTTCTGTACTATTTTTGTCAATGATAGTTCAATGTCAGGTTGAACTTTCACATTTGATTCCAGATCAGCCGCACCAGTTTGTAAAACAGAAGGTTTCTGGCTCTGCTGTGTAATTGGTGAGACAAGTTTTCTTTTGTCCAGGCCTGCAACTTGGTCTGACTTACAGGGTAGTTAGTAGTGAATAATTGGCGATTAGCAGTAGTCCTCTTGAATTAATACACTGTCTTGTAAAGTTCCGGTACAGCTTGTATGCGGGACTTCTGTACCATCAAATCTTCATATGCTTAGGTTAGAAAACAAAAGTTTCCATAGAAATCTTTTCCATACTCTAAAGTATGGCTGCTCATTTTGTTAGATATTTATGTTACAGCTTTTGACTAGGCAGGATGGATGGTAAATGTTTAGCGGAGCTTACGTTCTTTCCTCTAGAATTAAATTTCTCTTAAGACTCAATCTTATAAAAAGCCTGAGAAATTGATGTTTTAAAAATAGTACACACTAAAAGGCATTGCAGTATCCTCTTTGGGTTTGGAGGTCTGTAGCTTAAATTTTGTATCTTCATTGATCAGCAGGGGAAAAAAAGTAAGATATGGCTGCATTGAGGCTATTTTGCCATGTGCCAAACTGTGGTGTGATTTTTGAAGATAGTGACATCTGATTATTTCCTGTAGTGTGGACTAGTGGGATTTTGAGTGAGTTTTTTCCATTGCAGGTGATTGCTTTTCCAGAGTTGAGTGCAGTGAAATGACACTATAAGCTATGAAGAGTTTTTTGTTTTAGTTTTGGCTCCCTCAAAATGGATACTAACCTCTCCAAAGTGCAGACTAGTAGGGAACTGGACTTCAGATTTCTCATCTGTAAATCAGATATATGCAGGACAAGTAAGCCTGGAAAGCATTGAAGCACAGAGATGGCATTTATTTGAAATGATGACTTCATCTTATTTTAGTTTCATGCAAAAAACATTGCACCTCTGAAAAAGATGTGATAATTCTGTATTATGTTTACTTCTGAGTTGGTTTTTGCATTTTATGTTGGCTGTCATGTTCCTTCAAGTGATTCAGAGTATGTTCTTTTTTATGGTTAGCCTGAGCCATACTTAACATGACTTAATATGATTTTAGCACCAACAGTTCTCGATTAACCTTGTGGATTTATTATCGAACCTGAAATAAGTCATTACCAAAAGGAAAACTAACAACTTTGCGATGATGCAATGCTTGAACTTAGCTGACATTGCAGCTGTTCTGATGTGGCATCAATCATGACAAAGTGTCTTTTTTTTTCTGGGAAAGAAATGCAGTGTTGTGCATTCTTTTTTTTTTTNTGTTTCTGTCTTTTTTTTTTTCTTTTTTCAGTGTAGAATTTGTATCTGCTGTTGTTAGCAGCTTTTGGTAATTAGTAGGAAAGTAAGGCAGCTTCTTTCTTTCCAGCTGTCTCATATCTGGCTTTGGGATTTTCAGGAGCTTCAAGTCCTTCTTCACAACACTGAAGTTGAATGGCTTTAAATGAATCTTAGCTAAAATAACAAATCTTAGCATTGGTACGTAAGAGTACAACAAGCTTCAAGTAGCAAGTGACATTTCTGATAAATCTTGAAGTCAAGACACTGAAATAAATCCCCTGGTGTAAGTATCACTCTTTGACCTAAGACCTAAGCCAACAGGAAGTACTCCTGACTTTGGTTATACTCAACATATGAATTTATTTAAATTCATGAAACCAATTGGGATTTTAACAGGAATCGGTGGGTGAAAACTTTTTTCAGATAGCAGAAGACATATCTGCAGTGAACAGAGGTCAGCTGGTTTATTCTCACTGTATACCTGCCATTAGTTTATCTAAAGATGTGTTGCACATAAAGCTGTGTAGTGGTTTTCATACCCAGCCCAGTGGGAGCATACTGTTTAAAAATGTTTTTTTTTATGCTGAACTCTATACAAAGTCTGATTATAAATAACAGTACTGTTATGTAGTGAATAAATCTCTAATGACTGTTATAAATGCCTCTTAGCCTGTTTGACGAATGTTCTAATCAGCCATATTTCTAGTATAGAAATCTGTGTAGTAAGTTTTGTTGGGTTTTCAGTAATGAGTTCTGAAGTATGGATGACATCCTGCTGACTGACTGTAGCTGTTATTTTAGTCCAGACTGAAATATGTGTTGTGAGTCCTGTGAAAACTGTGGTGTAGAGATTTGGGATTAGCTTTTGTTTAGTTGTTAGTTTCTAATCCCTGTGAAAATAAATTTTCTTTACATTATACTACTAATGTTAATTTTTTAAAACTGAAGGCTTAGATGTGCTGATGTCTAAGGAATGCAGTTCTAGGTTGAGATTGATTATATTGGAACTTAAATGGCTTATCCAATCTGATCCTAGTGTGACCTCTAGAAGTTGTGCCTTGTATCTTTTTGCAACTGCAAAATTGCATGCAGTCAAAAATGGACTATTTTCTGTCACAAGTTGCAGTTTCTTTTCCCTCTGGTAACAGTAATTTCTGCTTTTCAGTTTTGGTTTCTAGGGGATACTGTGGAATTGCTATAAATTTGTCAGTGAGTTGCCTCGGAATAGTTTGCAAATAAGTTCTGTCAGGTCAGTGAAAATTTCAGAAGCAGGATTGCTACGGGCAATTTCTTCTCAAATCTTAGTAAAGCTAGAATGTCTAGCTTCAGTTTCTAGCTATGAGAAGAATGCTTTTGGAAATAACATTGTGGACTAGATGCCCCATTTCACTAGGCAAATCACATAAATGTAACAGAACACAGTACAGCTCACATGCACAAAGAATGTGCATGTGCATATAAAGAATGGTCACCTAGTAATTTGGGCTGCTTTGTAATGCAAGTTGAGAAAACCAGAAGAGACTTTGTGGCCTCAAAACAGCTGGAGTGGAAGCTGCCCTACCTCAGTTTCTCTAAACTGTTTTGTGGTCTTCTCAAGATTGAGAGCTATTGAACTCTGCTGTGATACGGACATAGCAACATAAGTTGTTAAAACTTTCCAGCTTCTGGGGGATTACAAACTCTTGCCAAGTTTTTGAATTAGGTAATATTTTTTTCTGTATCAGTCAGATGCTCCCAATGTGAAAGTTGTGCTTCACAATTTAGTGCAATTTAAATCACTTATGACTTAAACTCTTGGTTTTGTGTTCTGTTGTTCTGAACATTAACGTGCTTATATCCATGACTTTGAAAGTTAGTTAAGTATGGTGATCATAATCAAATCCATAGAATTGTTTTTAAACCTTGTGTTATGCTTTGTTATAACTGCTAAACTCCTACATAAGTACCAGTGAAGATTTTAATACATGATGATGCATTTCCTAAATTAGAAGCTTCAGAGTATGAACTACATAAATTGTCTTAAATAGACATCGGAGTTTGTTATAGCAGTGAGTAAAATAGAAAAAAATGTGCCCATTCTTTTCCTTTTGGAGAGGGCCAAGGAGAGAGTAGGAGCATACCTGAGAAATTGTCATCGAGCAAATAGAAGTTTGAGTCTGACAGTGATCTAAAGTGAAGAGTAATAGCTTAAATGAAACAAATTTCCTTTGTCTATTACAGGAATTCTGTGCAACATGTTTTCTGGAAGGAATTGGATGGTCCATTGCTTATATCTGTTCTTGAGTATTTGTTCCTTTGAAGGTAAATCTTCTGTCTTAGACATAAGAGACTTCTGGAAATTCTTTAATTGGATGCTTGAAGCACACATCTGTTGTTTGTCTAGATAGCAGTTGCAGGTGTGGGGCAGAAAACAGGGTAGCAAGGTTAAGGGACCTACACTATGTTCTTAACCTTACAGTAAGCTGATGCATTGTTTAACCAGTACTGTCCTGCCTCCGTTCATAACTGGTCAGTGCACAGAGACAGTGAAGCTGGCTGTGATGGGTGACTGTTTTGGTTCCATTGACATCATTGGAGTCACTGCAGCAGACTGCAGAGGTGAATTTGGTCCTATATTGTGATTTCTTTAATTTTTAAAAAGAAATTGAAGAAATACTGTATGAATTAATTTTGCATATGCCAAATGGAATTAAATGAAAGCCTGTCTTGGTCAGACTAAACAGCTGTTTAAGCAGTAAGTTTTTAGTGAACCAGTGTTGTAGTCTCTGCGGTTAATGTGGAGCCTAGAGCCAATTCTAGTGTGTAGCAAGTGATCATCCCAAAGATGTTTACTGTGGCTGTTTAACCAAGGCGGTATTTCAATCAGCTGACTTTCCATCTTTAAGAGATGATATTTATTTATATGCCTTTGTGGCAACAATACCAATTTTATTGTTGTGTCAATGCTCTGTTGAAAAAAGAGTACTATCAAATGTAGAGAGTACAAGTACACTTATATGTTGAAGATTCAGAAATGAACAGCTGAAGTATTTACCTGTTTGCGTGTGACCCTAATAAAATTAGTCTACCACAGTGAAGGTGCACACCTCAATTTTTTGGTGTTAACTTTCTTAACAGAAAATAACTTCTTAAATGCAAGAGTAACTTCAGTTACTTCTCCCTTCAGAATATACTGAACATATAGTTCTTGACTCGCCTCTCAGTCTCTCTAAAGGCCCTTGGTTATTAGTTGAGTTTTTGTTGCTTGGTAAAATGTTTTTGCAAAGTCTAGGGAATACTACAGTGGTTTTGCCCCTTAAATCAGTTTTATAACTGTCAAGTAACAGATTACCTTCTTAAGCATATGTTGTACCAGCAGTTATTGAGGAGTACTCTTCTTAAATTTTTTCTTACCTTTTTTCTTCTAGTTTCAGGTGGACTTGTACAGTCATGTGGCCACATCATCCCAGAGTCTCCTGTATTGGCCCTTGGTTCCAATTTCACAGCACTGTGCATTCTGAATGAGAGTTGCCTTGACTTTGGCAATATATATGCTAATCAAATTATATGGAAAATTAAAAATAAAGTGGTACCTAAAGAACAATATCGTGAAATAAACAGAACTGTTTCTAGTGTCACATTTAATGACACTTCTTCACTTGCTACTCCACTGACATGCAATGTTTTAGCAGATGGACAGATTGAGCAGAACATTTATGGAATTGCGGTTACAGTGGGCTGTAAGTACTTTTTTCCTTAAGCTTTGTTCTGGTTTAAACAGTAGCTCCTAAGAAAATTGTTTCTGAGAAACAGGGAAGAGAATGAAAAGTGTGCACATCTTGATGTTTATTTCCAGTCCCTCAGCTCCTGGATAATAGTATAAAAAGTGCTGAGAAATCATGTCATCAAAGCTGAATATACACAATAGTTTTTTTAGAAATGGGAAATACTCTGGAGTATTTATCACAAAGAAAAATGTTGAAGCAGGAAGACCTGAGCTGCAGAAAGATGTGAATTTAGCTGAAGAAAGATTATGGGAAGAAATCAAACTTTCCTTGTTTCTTCCTGCTGTGCAAGGAAATGCAATAAGGTCATATATCCTGCTTTCATAATAGTATTATAAGCTTACTGTTTCTTTCATCAATGGACTGAGAAATATCTAGTCTCTGTACCTGTGAATCAAACCTGAACTCCTTTAGGAAGGACACATCCTACTTGGATTACTCTACATTACATACAAGAAAATACTTTTAACTAATGGTGAACATGTTCAAGCAGGGTAGCACTTGCATGGTTCTGAGCAAGTGTTCCTTGAGATAAGACTGAGGTCTTGAGAAGGTGTAGTATGAATGACATCATATACTACTGCTTAGTTGGTTGTCAGATCCTGAAATTGTAGGTTGTTCGTATGTCCTTAAGTGAGGTGTGAATTACATTGCCTCCTAATGTTGGCAAAAGGTATCACAGTTACTGTGTGATTGGTATACAAAAGGCTGCTTTGGTTTCACTATTAAAGCTAATGTGGTTCTATTATGAGTTGAAAAGATTTTTGTAGAAAAGCAGTTTTTGTTTCAACTTCTAAGTAAATTTCTTCCCAGGCAAGATGGCTTAGGTAAAATATATGGAAAGGCAATGGCATCTGGAATATCCTAGGATAAATTAAATGACAGTACAGATAACATTCTGCAGTAGTAATTCACATGTGAATCTCGAGGTGCACTTATATTTAAAGATGTTTTTTCATTTTATCAGTTAAAGTACTATAAACAGAGCAACGATATGTTTCAGAGTAGTACAGGTGTTCAGGAACAAAATCATGAATGTTTGTAATTGTGTTTAAAATAGCATAGAATCATAGAATGGTCTGGGTTGGAAGGGACCTCGGATCACCTAGTTCCAATCCCCCTGCCGTGGACAGGGCTGCCAGCCACTAGCTCACTAGATCAAACTGCCCAGGAACCCATCCAGCGTGGCCTGGAACACAGCCAGGGATGGGGCAGCCACAGCTTCTCTGGACAGCCTGTGCCAGCACCTCACCACTCTCTCAGGGAAGAATTTCTTCCTCATGTCCAACCGAAACCTCCCCTCTTTCAGTTTTAGCCCATTCCCCCTTGTCCTACCATTGTCCACCTGTGTAAAAAGTCAGTCCCCTTCCTGCCTGTAAGCTCCTTTCAAGTACTGGAAGGCCGCAATGAGGTCTCCCCAGAGCCTTCTCTTTTCCAGGCTGAACAATCCCAACTCCCTCAACCTTTCCTCATAGGAGAGGTGCTCCAGCCCTCTGATCATTTTGGTGGCCCTCCTCTGGACCCGCTCCAACAGCTCCACATCCCCTCTGTCCTGGGGGCCCCAGGCCTGGACACAGTACTCCAAGTGAGGCCTTCCAAGGGCAGAGTAGAGGGGGACGATCACCTCCCTCTCCCTGCTGGCCACCCCTCTCTTGATGCAGCCCAGGAT
>VXAV01011085.1:47645-72856 GCA_013399715.1 Alectura lathami | reverse complement strand
GTGGGCCCACTTTTGCATCCTGTCCAGGTCCCTCTGGATGGCATCCCTTCCTTCAGGGGTATCCACTGCACTGCTCAGCTTGGTGTCATCAGCAAACTTGCTGAGGGTGCACTCGATCCCACAGTCTAAGTTGTCGATAAAGATGTTGAAGAGCACTGGTCCCAGGATGGACCCCTGGGGGACACCGCTCATGACCAGCCTCCTCCTGATTGAAAAGAAGTGAGATAGTTTAAGTATGTTGCACTGTTGTAAATGGTGATATCCTAAAAGCTAGAAACAAAGCCAGTGCTATTTTGTGTGGTATGATTTGAATTTAAGAAGCAAAAAAAAATTAGTTGCTCTCTGAAAATTTCTTAAACACTGCTAAACTACATTGATGAAGGTTCTGTATCTTTCTTGTAGCTATTTGGGGCTAAACCATCCTGCTTCCATATGTGGGCTGATGGCTTAGACCTATCACAGTTGCCTTACATCTCAGGTCATAGGCAAAGCCATTATATCCCGTTGTAGCTGTGCTACTCATAGCTATTTTTTCCCCCTGTGTGTTAAAATAGGTCTAGCACAGTAGATGAGAGATGGCTGATACTTTTATCTGCCCCAAAGAATGAGAAGTCTGTGGTATTCCGAGCATGCCCAAAGAAGGGCAATGAAGCTGGTGAAGGGCCTGGAGCACAGGTCTTATGAGGAGTGGCTGAAGGAGCTGGGGCTGTTCAGTCTGGGGAAGAGGAGGCTCAGGGGAGACTTCATTGCTCTCTACAACTCCCTGAAAGGAGGCTGCAGTGAGGTAGGGTTTGGCCTCTTCTCCCAGGTAACCGTGATAGGATGAGAGGTAATGGCCTCAGGCTGTGCCAGGGGAGGTTCATGTTGGATGTTACAAAAATTTATTCCCTGAGAGAGTGGTCAGGCATTGGAACAGGCTGCCCAGGGAGGTGGTGGAGTCTCCTTCTTTCCTGGAGGTGTTCAAGAAATATATTTCTTGAGGTGTTCGAGAGATGTGGCACGTGAGGACATGATTTAGTGAGCATGGTGGTTGGACTAGTGGGTTGACAGTTGGACTAGATGATCTTAGAGGTCTTTTCCGACCTTAATGATTCTATCATTCTGTGTGTTACTCTGTCAGTTATTTGCTCCTTACATTGCCTATGGTTTCTCAGAGTGACTTCACTTGCTCCCCTTCTTTAAAAATACATATGACTAAAATACTTGATGCTTTCTGAAATTGCTGTAATAGTACACTTAGCATGACTCTTACGAATTGTGTGTATTGTGAAATCTGTATGTAGATTAATTATTGCTTACTGCTTTCTGTACAGTGCCCCCAGAGAAGCCCAAGAACTTAAGCTGCATTGTGCACCAGGTGGCAAAAGACACATATCCTATGACATGTACCTGGGACCCTGGAAGGCATACGTTCCTGGACACTCATTTTAGATTGAAATACAGGTGGTAAGTAACTCTATAGAATATCTAAATAATTTTAACCAATTTTTGTAGGCCAAACCAAACTTCCTTGAAATTATTTGATACTTTGGAGTAGTTTTTATCCAGTTTTCTGAAGCATTGCTGCCCATTTGGGGGAGAACAGCAGAATTAAAGAAGCTCACATTAAAAGTAATTTAGAACTTGGACTTGGAATTTGGTTGCTACGTCTTCTTTACAGTGACAGCATTTCAGTTTTTCCATTCTTCCAAATACATGACTAGCATGGTTTGGGTACAGTACACCAAATTGTGATGTGACTGAACCCAAAATAGATATTTTTTTTCTTTGGTGATGGTTGTATCCTGTTCTAAGCAACTGAAGAAACCAACGTGTAGCGACCGAATTTTGCAGAGGTGTTGTCTATTGTGTATTCTTTAAGAACTCAGTGCTATTTATCCACAACCTAATCCAAATGTGGAGTCTTCAGTAAAAATTTTTCACCTATAAATTGAAATTGACATGTTTTTCAAACTCTTCAAATGGTATTCAAATGGTATCGTTTGAAGTAGGGTGGACGTAATTGCTGCCCCTCTGGGAATAACTACGTACAGATTCCTATCTTCTCTTGTTCCTCTAAAGTGTGTAATGTGTAGTAGAAAGTATGGGGTATCTGGGAAACCTTAAATAGGAAAAAAAAAAACTTCTCTAAAGGAAACAAAACTTTGTATACCTTTTTTTTTTTTTAGGCCACGAGAAAACTTTCCTGACTGCATACCAAAAGATGTAAATAATTCCTGTACCATTCCTGATGTTCTGTTCTTCGTTAACATGGAGGTCTGGGTAGAAGCATCAAATGCTCTTGGGAAGGCTGAATCTGAACGTCATGTCTTTGATCCCATTGACATTGGTAACTTTGTGCCTATTAATAAAGCTTTAGTGGTATCCATGACTGCTGTTCCTGTACATATTGCTGAATAGATATATTAATATTTCTTCACTATAAAAATAACACTTCCAAAGCAGTGATGGCTAGAACTTGAACTGCACTGGACAGAATCACAAAATTTAAGGGATTTGATCGCTGCTCTTGTTAAGTAGTCTGCTTCAGAAATTAGTGTGAAGTAGCAGACATTTGGGCTTGAGGAAGGCCCTAGTGGCAGAATTGCAGTACAATGCACCAACTGCTAGAGGCATGGAAAAATAGGAGCTGCAGAGCTGACTCCGACTTCTTCTCTTCTAGTCAAACCACTGTCTCCACACAACCTATCGGTCAACTCAGGAATACTACCTACTGTTCTGAAGCTTTCCTGGGAGAACCAGATCTCAGCAACTGAGATGAAACTGAAATTCAATATTCGCTACAGGATCAGGAGTGAAACAAACTGGATGCAGGTAACACAAGTAGTCTCTTACCACTCTTCTGTGACCTGGCTATTTGCCAAACTGCAGCTGAAGCATACTTAATGCTTTGTCTCCTTTTAAGTAGGACTTGCATGACTTCTCAACGTAGTTTATCTGGCCAAATCGCAAAGGCCGTGGTCTAAGTGTTTAGCAATTCAGAATTCAGTGCCCCTCCTGATTCTACTTTGTGGACTTCTCTGCTATCCTTCCCATTTTGACACACTATATTTTGCTTTTTTGTTCTGTACGTGTAACCTCTAGAACTCTTATGAACTCTCATGTTGCCATGCACATGCAAAACTACTGACTAAATGTCACCTAAAATGCTGGGATGCTTTTTTGAGCTTGTTATACCTACAACAGTATTTACTTGCTATATGTACAACAATATGATTTGTCCTTCATACATGCCTTAAGCTTGATAAAACAAAAACTGGAAATGATTAGTGTGTGCCTTACCTGTAGTGCAGTATAACATGTTCACATCTAGGGTTTTTTGTACTTCTACATCATCTCTTGGCTGTATCTTCAGTAGCTTATCAGTTATGTCCTTTCTCTAAGCATTCTCTGAGCAGCAGGATTCCAGAAACACTTCATCAAAGTCTGCACATCTTTTGTTTCAATACATATGCCCAAAAGCATTTTGAATTTTATACCTTCTTGAAAGGGAGAAATGCTTCCGACCAAAATACAATGTTTGGAGCAAATAGCAGAACAAACTGCTTGTGACTAAGTGCATTCCTTTCATGGAATGTCTTCTTTAGATGCAGAGATGAATTATTTAGGGTCACCTGTACTGATATTTTGTGCAGCACTGTCCTGCACAGCTTATCCTGCAATTTCAGCATCTGTTTATTTGTTGTACTATTAAGTCATTTTTAATTTGTCTTTTCCGTTTAACATATAGAATCATAGAATTGCTTGTTTGTTTTTTTTTTTTTTTTAAAAAAAAACTAAATACCCTCACTTGCAAGTAGAATAACATGTGATGGAATCAGTGTGTATGAAAACATTCATGTATTATCTGCATCATAAGCCTGTTTCTGTACATATGCAGTAAGAATATTCTGGCATTCAGTTGTCATCTTAAAAGGTGAAAGGTTTATGGGAAAAACTCTTTATTAGCAAAATTCTCAGCTACCCTAAAGGGAAAGCATCAGAGCTTAAAGCAAAGTATTTCAATTGTCAATTATAAAATACTGTTCAGTGTCTCTGGAAGTAACGATCCTGGGGATATCCATTCCCCTGTTTCAGAGTGTTTCTGGGCAGTAAGAGCAATTAAAGGGGAAGGAACAAACTTTATATGAATTATGTTTATTGTGCAGACATAAAATGATTTTTTTAAAAAAGGTAGAGCAGCTTACCTGTTCTGGCATATATGCCTTATAACATACCTGGTAAGTTACCGGGTGTGATTGGTCTCCTTCTGTACCAGTGGTTGAGAATTTAAGTTTTTGAAAATAGAAGGGACAAGGACAATGTTGTACTGATACTGTAATACAGGATTTAAGGTGTTTGCAGTGGTGACCCCTCTTGAATGGGAGGCTGTAGTAGCACAGAACTCAGATTTTGAGTTCTTTTTGATCTCTCAGTACAATCTTCCTTCCCTTACAGGTTCCTCCTGAAGATACAGCTTCACCAAGAACTTCATTCAGTGTTCAAGGCCTCAGACCCTACACAGAGTATGTCTTCGCAATTCGATGCATGAAGGAAGATGGAGAGGGCTACTGGAGTGACTGGAGTGAAGAAGAGATTGGAGTCACTACTGAAGATAGTAAGTAATGTATGAAGAGCAGTCTCTGACTTCCAAAATGCCTGAGTGCTCAGCAGTATGGCAGTAGCCAGTTGAAATTGTGTGTCCTTATTTGAGCTGCTTGATTGAGTGTGACTCTAGAAGAGAAGCTGTCCTGTCATATGAGTTTTCAATAGACAGAGTGAACAATTCAGAATTTAGGAGGCCATCAAGTAAAGTAACAGGTGAACAAGCTATGAACTAGAAGATTCTTTTTCAAACTGAAGCACTGATAATGAAAAAATGTACAGATGGAAGTGTAGCCCCTTGTTCAACAACCATGCCCACTAAACCATGTCCGTAAGTGCCACATCTGCACATATGGTGAACACTGAATTGCTGCCCTCATGACTTAATGAGGAAGACTTTACCCTTAGCAGCTCTTTGAAGGCAGTGTTCATGCTACACCGAGTCTTGCACAAAAGGACGTTGCAAGCAGGATATGCACAACCTCAAAGTGTACACCAATTATTTCACGATTAACATACACAAAAGAGAGGTAGGACATGGTGAACCACTAGGCTAAGCTTTAGTTCACAGACCTGGGGAGAAGAAAAAGCTACTATGGAGCCTCTGTCAAGGGCCAGCCTTCACTATTTTGTGGAACAAATCCTCAGCATTGTGAAGTTGCAGTCATGCACAAGATCCATCCACATTACATCCAGCTGATAAGCTTTGCTGGCCATTCCACTCCTTGTGATGTTCCAGTCAGCTGTGTTTGTCTATTTTCAGTAAACTGTGTTCTGTGTTTGTGCTGTTTAATCCTGGAGTGATTCATACTCCTTCAGGACAATGGCACTGAGACTGTTAGTGCACTCAATTTCTTCCACTGCATTCTGTATTTCTTAACCTCTTTGGTTGCTTCCAGTGCTCATGGACACACACGTTGCTTGAAAAGTAACTACACCTCGCAGTGCTGTGATGGTTATCACCCTGTGCAACTCACGAAAGTCATTTCAGTATCTCCTGCTAAGGTAGCACTCCTACAGAATTGTCTTTAAGTACAGAGACAGTGCCTTCTGCCACTGATTTGTGCCAAAATCTGTAGTTGAGCATACTGGATCTATTTAGCATTTTTGTTACAAATTTTTATTGATCTTGTTCAGTAGCATTTCATGCCTTAGCAGTTCCTGCAGCAGCTGTAAACTCAAAGTTGTGAAGCAGTAACTGAGTAGTAATTATTGGAACATTGACTCTAGAATCTCATTTGTGTGTTTGTTACTGCAAAAGCTCCTGCTGCTGAAGACTGGATTCTTACATTTTCCATTAACAGAAAGAAAGCTGTGTACTGCATGTATGCAAACACAACCAAAATCTATGCATACTGTGATGTAATTGGACAAACTATTTTTTTTAACAGAAGTAATGTACTGCACTATGATGTTTATCAACTTTCTATCATCTGTTAAACATTTGTCATTCATCTGAATGATCCATTTGATAGGCTGAACTGGAACTAATCTAACAATGTTAAATAGATGCTTTAAGAGGTGGAAAATGGTATCTTCTTGAATCTGCACCTCGACTGGTGTCAAAACACCTTGCATTAGTACGTTTCTTGCTACAGCTAAAGTGAACTAATTGTTGTTAGGGACTACTATGCTATTAGCAAATGTTAATATGGGTCTGTCTTTGAGTATGTGGCTTAACAAGCAATTTCAGGTTGCAGTATGAGCAAGACCTGTGCAAAGATTTTACTTTTATTCTACAATTACCTACTGCAAAGGTTAAATGAAACACAAACAATGGGCGTTTAATTTACTTACACTATTATTGCCTGTATAATCAGATATGGTGGTTTAACTGAATTTTGTACACTTAGAAAACTGAATTTCAGACAGTGTGTTTTGTTTAAGACTGTTAGACTCATGTTCTAGAAAGCTGCACAGCTACTTGCATTCTGCTTTCAGATGATTTGGTGTTTGTCATGATGCCATGCTACATTAAATGCAAAAATACAAGTGTGTAGTAATGGTGCTGAACAGTAATCTGAGAATTTTGGCAACTGTGAAATGTTTTAGCAGTTGTTCTACTTCATAATCCTTATCAGGAAACATCCACTTTGTACCTACAGATAGTGACTGTAACCAGAGATCTGTATATCCAGCAGAGCAGGTTTGCTGTGTGACTGTGTTACAGTGATATACGTAGTGATTTCTGGGCATTGTAAAAATAAGTCACTTTCAAAGCTATTTGATTTTAAAATGGCTTCCTCCTAGATCAGTTGCAGCCAGATTGGGAATCGCATGTTTATTTCTGACTTTAAAGAGAAATAGACATTGCTGGGACTTTAAGCCTTCTTTTTCAAGAAAAGTAGGAGTTATTAGTTAGAAATTTTTCCTTGCCAATCCTTGGATTGTGAGTTGTGAAACTACTTTAGTTTGGTCCTGTTTCTGTTTCATTTCTACTGTGGTAGACTGCAGTCTTGGCTTTCTTTCTGTTTTATAATGATCCTACCCAATACAGAGCCAATGCATGGACATTCTGCCCCTATGCTTGTTAGCTGGCAGGGAACCTGTTTTTTCCTCAGAATACTCTGTGATATCTGGTTCACTTTGAAGTTTGCCTGATGGTTCAGGTTTTTTATTTCCAGTGTGCTTTAGCCTTCCCTGCTTGAACTCCTCGGTCTCCATTCTGCAGTATCCCATCTGTTCTTTAGTGCCTTCGAAGGCACCCTCTTATTAAACGACCTGTATTGTATAGCACTTCAGTACATCAGTCTCTAAGCAGAGTTAAACCAGTAAAGAGTTTTGTTGCCAAAACACCACTTCATGCTCATAGCTCAGCTGCACTGGGTCAGAAGTCCATCCTTGTTTATCCTCACTGAGCTCCCAGTAAAGAAAGGTTTAGACTGACACACTACATTTGTGCTTTGTGTGATGAAAGAGGCATGTGTTATGTGGTTACTGTCTCAGCTTGAGTAATGAGGATTTCAGGACCTCCTGCGTTGCTGTTCTGCTAGACTTCTCTGCAATGGAAAAAAGAACACCTGCAACTAGTGTTCAAGTATCTGTGCTGATTTTTTTTCAGGAGAAACCAGTTTCCTCGTTAACTCTTCTGCAGTTTCCTTTTTTAGGTGACTTGATGTTGAGTGGTAGGGAGAGCATTGTGGGTACCAACTGTGTAGCAAGGTTGGCAGTATACAGAACTGTAGTGTTGTGGTCCTGCACAGGAGTTGCAAGGCGTGGATTTGGCCATGCCTCAGCAGTGTCAAGTTCAACCCGTTGTCACTGATGGTCAGCATGGTGGTGCTCAGTTTTTGAATTGTGCATTCAGAGCAGAACCAGTATGTTGTTCATCCATTCAGGAAACCTTTCCACAGAGGTGTTACGCTTAATATACCAAGCTTTACCTACTCTCAGAGAGATAAGGAAACAATTTTTGTGTATGCTTTTTAAGAAAAGAGAAGGAAAGCAGCTAATGGCAGTCAAATGATTAATTGAAATATATATATATAAAAAAAAAAAAGTATGTTTCTACTCTTAAGCATTGTCTCTTTTATCAGAACCATCTAAAGGGCCACCTGTATGGAGGATCATTGAAGCATCTCCCTCACCAGCTTCCTGGACTGTACATCTGATGTGGAAGGTAAAGCAATGTGCTGAACTGCAGGAACTGAGCATTTAAACACACACACACACACACACACACACACACACACACACCCCAAAAGAAAGAAAAAAAAAGGGGAAGAAAGTTATCTAAACAAATTTGAGTAGATAGCTGGGATAGGACACTTCTTACTGATGAAGTGACTTTAATTATTCATAACTACTTACTGTAAGCGTACTAAAAGTACAGGTGTAAATGCAACGAGTTAGGTGACAGAAGTCTGTAATCCAGAGTATAGGGAATCCACTTTCAAGATTCCCCACTTGTTGTATTTAGACAGTCTGTGGAATTGGAAACTCCCCTGAACAAAGTAGAACTTGATATTCTGCCTTCTGATGCATCCCAGAACTTTTATAACACTGACTGGACAGGAATCCTCCAGCTGCAAAATCTATTAAGCCTAGAGACATTCCAGAGGCCAAACTTATCAAATACAGCCTTGTGTGTTTGCGTAAAGTAGGTCACTGTGGCTAGTTGAGTGATTAGGCCAAAACTGAGAAAGTGAATGCAATTACCAGTCTCCATCTCCTACTTTCTTCTGGTCTGTGAACTTTGTTATATTCGATCTAGCTTTCTTTTATTAGTATTTTCTCATTACTAGATGCCTTGGGTGAATTTACCTGTACATTGATCCTTTTTTGATGTGACTTCTATGTCACATGCCACTCTGAAACTGTTAATTATCTCAGAATTGGAAAACTGGTCTTAAAGTTCACCCTTTAAAACAATTTTCTCTAAGTTCTCTGAAAAATAATATTGTTGCAGATGATACACATTGAAAAATATTTTTATCTGTAATAAAACTGCTCATGTTGTTCTGCATTTAGGTTCAGCCTAGCTTATGATGTTGTTAAGATTTCTTAAGATGTCATTGTGTTGTGAAGTTGCAGAAAATACAGGTTTCTTCCACAAATGTTTTGCAATCTTGACAGAAGAGCTTTCATTAGACTACCATATAGGATTTTGAGTCAAAAGAGGATTTAAACAAGAAATAGTTCTAGAGACTACTGTTTTACAGAAATGAACTCTAAAGCCATTTGCAGTTTTAAATGTGCAGCTAGTTGATCAATGTAAGTTGTCTTGCTCTCAGTTTTAAGCTATACTCCAAAGGTAACAAAGGTTGTCACATTTCTTCAGTATCAGTCTGATACTGAAAGATACATTTTTTGACAGGCACTGGAGCCATTTGAAGCCAATGGAGTGATCTTCCAATATGAAGTGACTGTCAGAGCTAAACCACCTCTCTCCCATCTGCCATGGAGGCACAGCGTTAATACCACCAGCCTGACGTTAAAGCTGCCAAATGGAACTTACGAAGTGACTGTGATTGCCCACAACAGAGCTGGGGCATCACCTCCATCAGTTTTACTTATCCCATCAAGTAATTCTAAAGGTTAGTGTCCTAGTAATGTCTCTAACATTCAAATTCACAGAATGATAGAATCTGCATTACTTTTCTTGTAAGAAGCCTTCAATGTTGTCCATGTAAAAGGTGTAATTCTACATGTCATTGCAGTGGTGTTGAATGCATATCCACTCTTGCTCCTTGTAATTATGTCACCATTTGTGCATTGGAGTGCTCAGAACTTTATGTACTCATGGATTCATTTGAAGCCGTGTGTGCTGCTCAGCAGTTCTTTTTGATCCTTAGAGTTACTGTGCACTGTGTTCCCTTTTGTATTTTTCTTTAGTGTAGCATATGTTTTTATTTTTTAAAAATGGTTGGGGAAGCAAGTATCATCTGCTTCATGTGTATACAATCTAGCCGTTGTTCTTCCACTTTGTCTTCACCCCAACTCGCCTCCCTTTTCTTCTCGTCCCAGTCTTACCTGCCAACATTTCCAATATCTTGATTGGGAAACAGTGGAAGCAGAGGACAAAGGACCATACTGTTTCATTTGTGTTTTTATCATGTTCCTTTATTGTGCAGTAGTAGTAACTGCAGGCTGGTTTCATGTTAATGCCTGCATCTTCTGAATGTAGCATCTTAGACAGTCTGAAAATTACAAGGACAGAATGCAAAAATAAGTCTATGGATGGGTCTGAAATTGTGTAAACAATAAGGGGGTGCCACAGATTCTGAAACAGTTAAATACGTGTTTGAATGGCTCATTTAATATGTTTGACAGAGGTGCATTGTAGCCAGAAGGACTTCGTAAGGTGCATGAATACTTTTAGGATTAGTATGGGAATTCAGAAGTGTCTGAGGGTTTGGTTTTATGAAATAGACTCTCTCCTCTGGAAGAAATAGAGTATCTCTTTCCTGTGCAATGAGACAACTTAATATAGTAAATAATAGAGAAGTTGTGTCTAATTTCCAGTTTTGAAATCATAGAATGCTTTGGGTTGGAAGGGACCTTAAAGACCATCTAGTTCCAACCCCCTGCCGTGGGCAGGGACACCTCCCACTACACCAGGTTGCTCAGAGCCCCATCCAGCCTGGCCTTGAACACTGCAAGGGAGAGGGCATCCACAGCCTCTCTGGGCAGCCTGTTCCAGTGTCTCACCACCCTCATAGGAAATAGTTTCTTCGCAATATCTAGCCTAAATCTCCCCTCTTCCAGTTTGTGGCCATTACCCCTTGCCCTATCGCTACACGTCCTTCTCAGGAGTCCCTCCCCAGCTCTCCTGTAGGCCCCCTTCAGGTACCAGAAGGCCGCTGTCAGGTCCCCTCAGAGCCTTCTCTTCTCCAGGCTGAACAACCCCAACTCTCAGCCTGTCCCCACAGGGGAGGTGCTCCAGCCCTCTGATCGTCTTCGTGGCCCTCCTCTGGACCTGCTCCAACAGTGCGAATAGCATGGTTTAATTTGGATCTCTGATATCAGATGTAAGCTTCCAAACTTCAAAAAATTGCTTTTACATTCTCTTAGATTCTGCCGAATTATCACAATTACAGTAATAAAAAGTATCCGTATTTGTCAAGGCAGCTACTTTTACAAGTGTCTAATGGAAGAAATATCAACATCTAGTGCTTTTCTATTTTTTTCATCCCAGCTCCCGTGAAGAATATTACAACGCTACCTAAGGATGGCAAGCTGTGGGTAGGATGGACTGCTCCTAATAACTATGTTCTTAAATATGTGATCGAATGGTGTATGATGTCTAACAGCTCAGACTGCGTCATAGAATGGCAGAATGAACCAGGAAATGTTCAAGGGACATACTTAAAAGGTACTTATGAGTTATCAAATATTTTGTAGAACAGTAAGAACCTAATGAATATTCTCAAAGGGAAGAACATCCTTATGCTAACTAGATTTCTTCCTGTAGGATGGGAATCTGGGGTAGTGCTGAGGGCTACTCTACTCTTAGTTCATCATGAGTATGTGGAAATGTATGTATTTTTACCAAATAGAAAACTAGTCTTACATTTTTAAATTAATGTTATACAAAAAAGTCCCTTTTCTGCTTTTTGCTCTTAATCTCTATTCTTGGGAACAATTGAAAGAGTGAAAAGGCTGAGTTCCTTCCAAATCAAATTGTCATCCATCTTTCAGGTCAAACAGTGAAACTTAGTCAGCTTTACAGTTCTATTGAGATTGTAATCAGTAGCCCAAATCTGTGATTTTGGGGTTCAGTGTTGCAGACAGTTAAAGGCTTCTTACTTAAAATAAATTAGAAAAAATCAGGCTTCTGTAAAGTCTGCTTCTACTTCCTTGAACCATATTATTGTTCCTTTAGTTATTTCTTTGGAGCAGTATATGAGTGAGCTCTTCGAAAAAAGTCAACTGCGTTAGTTAGTGTATTTAGCAAAAACCTGGGACCCTGCATCTGTAGTAAAGGAGGTGGATGGTGAGGTGTTTGACTCTCTGAAACAACACACTTTAAAATTCTTTTTATTAGGTGATATTAAGCCATTCAAGTGTTACTTGATAACTGTGTACCCTCTATATGCTGATGGTCAAGGAAGTGGACAATCTGTGAAGGCTTATCTTCAGCAGGATCGTAAGTACAGAAGTCACCTGGAGCACACTCACTGATATCTTGGCTAAAATAGTGAGACCATTGGTCTGCATAATGAAAAATGGTCCTGCCATTTTTAGAGGGCCATCTAACATAACTGGGTTTGTCCCTCCATTAATATCCATTCTGCTAACACACAGTTTGAAGTAATTAAACAGATGTCTGTCTCTGACTTTCCCTTCCCAAGTTTTATCAGAGAATTTGGCACAGGATTATGTTATCGATACAGTAATATTTCTTTTAGATCTCAACTATTAAGTCAAGACTAATCAACTTAAGTTGAAGACTTTGTGTGGTCTGATGTGATTACTTTCTCATATTTTCTAGAGATTTCTTTTAAGGCATCTTTGAAGTTGCCGTATGGTCTGAAAATAATGCTTTGTAGATGAGCTATTCTGTTGAATAGCAGTTTCTGTTGAATTCCAGCTATTCTGTTGAAGTTCTTATGAAATAACAACCTAGCTGTCAATAATACACTACTCTCTGGGTGTGAGGGTCTGCAAAAGAAACTAATCTTCATCTCCCGTTACAGGTCCTTCAAAAGGACCAACCGTTCAGACAAAAAAAGTAGGAAAAGCTGAAGCTGTTTTGACATGGAACCATCTCACAGTGGATGAGCAAAATGGATTCATCAGAAATTACACAATAGTTTACAAAACTGTCGATGGAAGAGAAAAAGGTAACAAAGTGGAGACATGCTGCATGGCATTGAAGTACTCTTTCCTTCCTAATACATGTTCCTGGCAAAAAACAAGAAACAGATTCAAGTGTGTGTGACAATCTTATTCTGATGATATAAAGCTGATGCTTGAGGTATAGCTTTCCTACATGATGAACCGATGTAGAAGTCACCAATGAAGAGTTAACAACATTCAGTCTGTGTATGACAGGGTACTGAGTTTGGTTTCTGAAAGCTGATTAATGTTTTTTCTGCTCCCATCTGCCTATCTAAATACAGGACAAGGCAGCTGAATAACAAGATGGGCACAGACTGGAACAGAGGAGGTTCTCTCTAAACCTCAGGAAGCACTTCTTTACTGTACAGGTGATGGAGCACTGGAGCAGGTTGTCCAGGGAGGTTGTGGAGTCTCCTCCTTGGAGGAGATGTTTGTAATTTTGTAAAAGCTTTCTGGGCACCCTGTTCTAGCTGTCCCTCTTTGAGTGGGGGGGGGGTAGAACCAGATGACCTCCAGAGGTCTCTGCCAACCTCAGCCATTCTGGGATTCTGCAAAGACAAAGCTAGACCATTCAAGCTGTGAAAGACTTGCCTGCCTTTAAGATAAAGCCTTTTTTTTTAAAAAAAAAAAAAAAAAGAGAGAAAGAAAGGAGAAAAAAAAAAACAAACCCTTTTTAATCTTCTTGGAGCTCTAGATCAAGATACTACTGATGAGTAAAACATTTTTGTTTGAAGTGCTTTTTTATTCTTGATAGTCCCTATGACCTCCAGACACAGATAGGAAGTTGATACTATCAAAAGTTTTTCTTCTTGAGAGCTACTTAATTTTTAAGGGCAAGTTACTTACGCTTACCCTCGTTTTTCTGATTTCTAGTTAACTGTATTACTTTGAGTTAACTAGTTTTTTTTCTAGCTAGTCAAGTAGTCTGCCTATTAGAGACGTTTTATGCCTCAGTTTTATTTTCAGTTTAGTTTATAGCTACTTTCTGAAAAACAGGAAATTAACTGATGAATTACCATCAAGAGAGAGAATAAATGAGTTCAGACACTTGAACAGAAACAATTCAACCTCAGCATTTCTTGTGCAAGTTTGTAATCTTTCTATGACTTGTATTTTCCATACAGTCACACATTCTACAGAGACTGTCTTGCGTTTCTGAAGATGTAATGTCTTAATGCTGCTGTGTTTGTGGAGATCTAATAATTTGTACAGAAAACTAGTATTTTTTCTTCTCTTCAGTTGTGTCAGTGGATCCTTCCAAGACAGAGTATACCCTCTCTCCTCTAACCAGTGACACGTTGTATACTGTGCGGATGATGGCATACACAGACAAAGGAGGCAGGAGCGGTCCAGATTTTACATTTACTACACAGAAATTTGGTAAGAAAGAGTGTCAAAAGTTAACAGAAGTAATGTTGCAACAGGATAGCAAGGCTCCATTTCTGATCTGATAGGAGAGGAGGGTGATTTTATTTTAAAAGAAAAAGCATTTCAGTTGCACTCATACTCACAAGCTGCAAGACACTGTATCCGGATAGTCTGTCTGGCACTCAAGCACCAAGGGGTATTTGGCCAGGTAGTTTAGTTACGATTCCTATGGACTGGACAAAGGACACTGTCCTCTGTGTGTTTTCTGAATTGTTCTTATGTTAGCAAAGTGCTGGTTTTGGGATGTGCTCCTTACGTATCCTTTAGGGTACGGTGACTATTTTTTGCATCCACTTTGTGTGAGTAATTAGGATTTACTCAATGCCCTTATGATATTTGTCATTTGCCCTATCAGACACCTTATGTGGTGTCTGATGGCTCCTACTCTAGCCTTAAAGACAGTGTCCAGAATTTTAATCTGAGTGCAAATTGGCCTTCATTGTCCTCATCTGCTGCTCTGCGAAGCAGCAGAGATGCTCTGGGATCTGGGTGCTAATCCACATGCTCCGCAGCAGGTGCCATTCTTATAACTTATGTTCAGCTTCTACACTCCCATGTGTATGGCTGTTAGTTCTTTACAATTCTCTACAGAAATCCACTGTGAAGAGTTAAATACATGTATGCAGCTTTACAGAGCTTCCTGTTTGTAATGGTAAGAGCAGCTACATTAACTGAACATTGTTGTGAAAGGCACTTTTCTAGATTTAGCACTTTTAGGTATTTTTTCTTCATAGCCTTGCTCTTCCCTAAGCATTCTGTAAGGTTTACTTTTATGTGTATATAATTTATGTGTGTATAATTTATAATTATATATAATGTATGTAATGTATACATACCAGTAATGCAGCTTTAAGTGTTTGTAGGCAGAAGATACTTTCACGTGCAGAATAAACTGATAGACAGCTAGTGACTCTGCTTACATGAGTCATCTTGGTCGATATGGCGGATGGTAGGCCACTGAAACACATGGACCACAGATGAATTCATGTAGGTGTCATATTTGCCTAAATTTTAATAATGACTTGTTTCGTTACAGCTTCTAGAGCAGTCTGCAGTTTGTATTGACGCAAGGCATTGGATTGTTTGAATGGAGCTTTTCATGTGTACACTGTCAGGCTGTTTTCATACAGTGAAGATGTTCTTCTGGGGGTGAATCTTGAGGCTAAGCTGTGGGTGTGTTCAGTTTCAGATTCTCCCTGTCACTGGGAATGTATGCTGCTCAGTTCCTTAAATACCAAGGGGGGCTATAACTGCTTCTTTGTTTTTTTTCAGGGAGAGGAGAAATTGAAGCCATAGTTGTACCTGTGTGTCTAGCATTCCTCTTGACTGTACTCCTTGCAGTTTTGTTTGGCTTCAACAAGCGTGACTTGTGAGTATAAATGAATCCTTTCTCTTCTCCTCCTGGTAGATCTTGGTGTAACATGAGACATGGCAATAATTTATTATAAACAAATGTTCTAAGTTTGGGAAAAGAAGGTGAAATACATACATTGATAATAAACATTTTTGTGTTTTTTCTTGAGAAATTGGGCTTTGCTGATACTGGTTTTATTTATTAATGATTATCACTGAAACTAAATGTCCCGTGGATCAATCCTGCAAGGAAGTCTCTTGCTAGTCTTCGTTAGTTTTAGGTTCACTAGGTTTTTATCAGGATATACTGTCTGTTTTGTGAGTCGTCATATGAGATGATGGTTGTCATTTTGTAAAGCACAGAGTCTGATTGTATTTAAGCTATTTAGTTAGTGTTAGCAAACTTTAGGTTTACTCAGTTTTTATTTAGTATTTACTAGGATACATCATGTCTTCCTGCTTTTACCCTAGAGTTCTTGTTTGTGGCTTTAGCTGAAGTGTTTCCTTGCAAAGAGCATCTCTTACATGTCCCCAGTCGACTACCTTTTCTTCCTGATAAAAAAAACAACACTTTTTGCCTTTTTCCTTCTGACCTCCCTGCTGCTTCTAAAATCAGTTCTTAGCTGACTTTAGTTGAGAAGCCAGTTTTGCAATGTGTCCTGACTTCTCCTACAGAAAAATTTTTGAAGCCTGTTCATGAAGTATAGAGCAGTTAATTTGGTTGGAGTGTTTTATCTACAGAATTTTTTTAACCCCAGTTGTTAAGTAGCAGTTACTTACAGTTCAGAGCTACAATGGGCCAAGCAAGTTTTTCTTTAAGTATTTTCACTTAATTTTTAGTTGTGAAGTTTCCTGTGGTACTCAGAGTAGCAAAAGTGTATTTTCTAATGACATAGATCATACTTTCTACCTGAATAATGCTCTCTAGCTTCTAGAGTACTATAACTTTGAAAACCGTCTGTGTATTTGCCTTATGATGTGTGGCCACAGCTGATGTCTAGCAGAGCTGTAAGTGCAGTGCCATGTTTTCATAGAATCATAGAATCATCTGAGTTGGTACCTTCCAACCAACTAGATGACCTTTAAAGGCCATCTAGTCCAACTCCCCTGCAGTGAACAGGGACACCTACAGCTGGATCAGGTTGCCCAGAGCCCTGTCCAGCCTGACACTGAAGGCCTCCAGGGATGGGGCATCCACCACCTCTCTGGGCAACCTGTGACAGTGCTTCACCACCCCTATAGTAAAAACTTTCTCCTTATATCCAGCCTAAATCTCCCCTCTCCCAATTTGAAACCATTTCCCCATGTCCTATCACAACAGACCCTGCTAAAGAGTCTGTCCCCTTCTTTCTTGTGGCCCCCCTTTAGATGCTGAAAGGCCGCTGTCAGGTCTCCCCAAAGACTTCTCTTCTCCAGGTTGAACAGCCCCAACTCTTTCAGCCTGTCCTCATAGTTTTGCAGAGTGATAGTTTCTTACAAAGACATAAGGCAGTGCAGTACTTCTATTTGAAAGTATATTCTCTTGCAAAACGCCTGTGTAAGGGTCCTGTTTCCTGAATTACGCAGTACTTATTATCAACATAGGAATTTGGGAAATGCATCTTGTAATCTTGTTTTTAATCTTCTGCAGAATTAAAAAGCATATCTGGCCTAATGTCCCTGATCCATCCAAGAGTAATATTGCTCAGTGGTCCCCTCAAGTTCCAGCTAAGGTAATACTCATCTTTCTGCATCTTTGATCTTCCTAATCTGTAAGGTCTCAGACTAACCAGAAGGAGTCTTCTCCCTTCTAAAGCACAGATTTTTGGGGGGCAAGAAAAGACAGGATATTAAGTTTTATGATATTATGGTATGATATGGCTAGAAGACTTAATTGCATCAGTAGATTTAATGTTAGAAATACGTGGTCTTTAGAACAAGCTCACAGCATTGAGCCATCTTTACTGTTGTAAATCATATTGCGGTTTACTAGTTTGAAGAGTCAAGCCCTGATTATTGCACTCACTAATGGGAAACCAGTATTAAGTAAACAGTTCATGATTCTTAAAACTTTGTACGGTTAAGCCATATGTGAGAGGGGAAGCTCTAAGAGATGGATGAGGAGGGTGGCAGTGAAAATAATGCCCCATGTGGTGTGGGTGACAACAAACTGTTCAATAAATTATTACTGACTTCTGCTGGGGCTCATGCTGTCAGGGGTATATCTGTATGGCCCCAGTACAGAATGTTCTGTACTGCATAGTGAGTGGTTTTCTGTTGCAGTTCTTCAGAACAATTAAAATTAGAGCAAAATTTTCACATCCAAATGTAGTTTTACAGTATTTATAGAATTAAGACTTTGTAATGGAAATAAAGCTACGTTTTTCATTTTGTAACACATTTAGGAGGTATTGCCACACTCGGTAAGGAGGCAACCTGGGTGAAGGATCTTGAAGTGATTACAGAACAAAACTTCAGATATTTAATGTTTTGATTGTTTTTAACTTGAACAGCCTTCCTCTTAGGCAACATCCCTCTCTTTCTTTCAGCACAACTTCAATTCTAAAGATCAGATGTACCCAGAAGGCAGTTTTACAGATGTGAGTGTTGTAGAAATAGAAGCTGATGACAAGAAGTCTTTTTCAGAGCAAGATCTAAAACCCTTTGATTTGCTCAAAAAGGAAAAAAGTACTTCAGAAGGGCACAGCAGTGGTATTGGAGGATCCTCATGCATGTCTTCTCCTAGGCAAAGCGTCTCTGATAGTGATGAAGGTGAAACTACACAAAACACTTCAAGCACTGTACAGTATTCAACGGTAGTGCTTAACGGCTACAGAGACCAAACACCTGTACAAGTCTTCTCAAGGTCTGAATCTACTCAGCCTCTGCTAGATTCTGAAGAGAGATCAGAGGATCACACTGGAGGGATTGACAGCGCAACACAGAGGCAACATTATTTCAAACAAAATTGTCGTCAGGATGAAACCAAAACAGACAGGCCACGCTTTGAAAGACCAAAGCAGATTATTCCCGCAAACGAGGAGGATCTCGCTGGGTTTGCACAACTGCAGATCTCGGGTCAGAGTTCACAGCCTCTGGGCCTTGAGCTCGAAGAAAATACCCAGGAAGCTGCTCTGTCAGATCTTGTACAGACAAGCACTGAAGGACAAACTGTGAGACCTGAAACAGTGGAGGAAAGTCCACCATTAGTGGATGAAATGCCAAAAAGTTACCTACCGCAGACTGTGAGACAGGGGGGTTATATGCCTCAATGAGAGAAGAGACTGGCTGTATTAGGCCTTCATTAGTGCCTGTTCACACTTTTTTCCTGTGTTTCTGATAAATTAAGCTAGGTATTTTTATCTGAATGCAGATAGGAATATTGAAATTAGGTGAAGAGCAGTTTGACAGAGTACAATGAGGACTTTTGTTTCCGTGGAA
Organism: Alectura lathami; assembly: GCA_013399715.1. Classification (NCBI taxonomy): domain Eukaryota; kingdom Metazoa; phylum Chordata; class Aves; order Galliformes; family Megapodiidae; genus Alectura; species Alectura lathami. The sequence continues at coordinate 53,788 of VXAV01011085.1, read as the reverse complement.
AATCTGCAGTCCAGACCTACTGGAGACTGACTTTATTGTTATGCACTACATGAAATCATATTTGTCTGAAAAGCTGAACAAGCCTATGTGCTGCCTTGCTTTTTTGTCTTGTCGTCCCCCATTCACACATGATTGAAAACAGCAAGTTTCAGTTAATCACATCGGCCAACAGACCTCCAAGAAGAAATACTTTGATTTGTGACAGTGTACAAGCCTAAAAAGCCAGCTTTGGTTGCTTGGAGCATCTTTGTGCAAGAAAAATAGACTGAAGTTTAGTATTCTAAAGTTTAAAAATCCTACGCCATCCACTTTTCAAAAGCTTTGACTAGCTTTCTGGATTTTGACTTGGCCCAATGTCATGGTTTGAGAGTTACCAGACTCAGTATGCAAATCATTCATCCCCATTTAAAATTACACGGAGGTCATGATGGTGTGCGGGCAGGGAAATGCTGTGATTGCTTGATCTGAGTGCTACTGTGGGAGTTGATGCTCTGCCTGTATCTAGATACCCGTGCACACGAACTCTGTAATGACCTGGCCTAAAAATGTGCCTTGCTACTGGATGCACAGCAGTTCATGTTTAAAAGCTAAAATCCAGATGAAAACACACAGATGAGCAATTATTTAAAGGTTTTGTGTCCAAATCGCTTCCTGATCATACTGCACCTCCCTGGTCATACTGATTGCCTTTGTATAATAAGTGCACATGTGGCAGTGCACAGCTTGAGAGGCAAAGAATGAGCTGAAAGATTTTAAAGCTTTGGTAACTGCTCAAGAGAAAGGGAATACAATCATCTTCCTCATTAACTGCAAATATTAACATGCTGTATAACTACACTGCTAACACCACAGGACTTCTTGGAACTGAACGTAGTAAAAACCAAAGTGCGGAAGTGCTCAGGAAAAAAAACTATACCCTGAACTTGAAAGTTACTGACAACATGTATCTGTTACCCAGCATAAGCCACAGATAGCCTGAATTTTACTAAAGAAGATACACATAATTGCATTAAAACAACGCTCTTCCCCAGTGATGGGATTTTGACACTCTTGTAGATTTTTACCTTAACCTAGTCTAGTCAGCTTTCCTAATCTGACACTAATAAAACCTTGATTCAGAACACTACACGCTGTTTTGTGAGAATAAAGCAAGAGTTTTTTCTCCTTCAGCAAAAGAACTGAGACCTCCTGAAATGTTGTGCTGTGTTTCGTGGTGCTGCTGTTGTGCAAAGGCCTTGAAGAACAGGTATATTGTTCTGGTCCTACGCTTTTGTTACAAAGAGACTCGGAGCTAGAGTAAATTGATCTCTGGACTGTTCAAAGTAGATTAAGTGCTGAATCTTTAATAACATTTTATTCAGTATTCTGCAGTTCCTTTCTCCTATCAGTATTTTTTCATATCTGGGCACTTTTTAAACTAAAATGTAATATTGCAGGTTACTGTAATTACACCTTTCTTCAAAACAGACTGCCTTCCTTCCTCCCTATGCCACCACAGCACCTTCAACCTCTCCCCCAGGTTGTATAAAAAGAAAACTGCTGCCACGAGACAGTGGAGGACGTGTCTGGTTTTTCAGAGGCTGAAGGAGCATTCTGTTGTCAGAACACATTCCTCTTGGAAAATAGCAGCAGTGACTTTGCGGAGGGATACGTATGTCTTCCCCAATCAGATTTCATAGTGACTGTGGAAATTGAGTAAAAGGGAAAGTCTCTGAGCAGCGTGCATGCTTTTAGGGCTGCCCTGCAGCCACGTTCTATCCAGCCCACCCTCTGCTAATCGCTGAAATACTGTGGGCTGCAAGTTTCTGGCCACAATCTGGCTGCCCAGGTTGAATGCTGCTTTGAAGGCCTGGATGTTTAAAAGACATGCTGATACTTTTTTATTTGTGATCCAGTGATACTGACCTTTGGTAGCATATGTCATTTGAGGAATGGCTTCAGTGGATCCCAAAGTTACTGCTCTCCTTCCTGCGTAGAGGGAGAGCACTTTGTTCTCAGTTGCTGTTAATCATGAACACTTTCCAAAGTTAAACTTTGAAGAGATTCCCCTTTCTAGGGGGTCTGTGCTAATGAGAATTCTGGCCTGTCTCATCCGGACTCTTACTTCCCTTCATTGCTTATGGGCCAGTGGTATTGAACTCACACAGCTGTGCAGGAGAACATCCTGGTGTGGGTTCTGTATCACAAATTTACATTCTGTTTTTCTCTCCAGCTTGTGCATGTACTTAGGGATAAAATAGGGAGGACTAAGCAGGAGATATGTGTGGGTGAGCAGCTGACAGAGGACACGAAATCTAAGTAGCAGACTTGCTTACATCTTCATAAACCTGCCGAAGTACTGTGTTGTACAGTGTTCAGGGTTTAACTTGATTTTGTACTTTGCTTGCATTATAACCATCTAGTTGTGTCAGAGTTGCACACAGGTTTTAGCCTGCAGTAGTGCATTTTAGCAATCCACTGAAGTTCGGCCCTAACATAATTAAAGGAACAGCTTTTTTTCAATAACTGTGGTGCACTTTACAAAATAAAGGCATTATTAAAAGCAGGATCACACTTTAGTGTTGACACTTCAGTACCCATCTTGATTACCTGGACTGGAATTTTTCAAGTAGGGGTGGAAGACCAATTGGGAAAAGCATCTCAAAAAGCATGTTACTTCCATAGCAGGTGGCGATGGCTAATAAGAATTAAGTATTTTTCCTGTATCAACACACCCAAAGCTGCTTTTAAGTGCAGGCTAACTGCTCCTCTGTTTACGAGAAAAGTGCATGTGTTTATTTCTGTAGCGATGTTCTGGATGTCCTGTTAGAACAGGAGTTTAGTTGGGGTTGGCTCGGTGGTTGTGTTGGCTTGTTTCCGAGGCAGTTAGTATGGGAATGTCTTCTCCTGTTACAGTGCAAAAGTCTTCGGATTGTGTGTCCTCTGCTTAGCGTTGTAAACAAGCAACACAAAGCACAGCAGAGTGAAAATGTTTTGAAGTTAGTTCTGGATTGTCCGTGATAGGCGTGTGTCTGTCTGTGCTACGGCAGCCCCAGGTGCTCCCTATCCAGATCTGCAAAAACTTTGGCCCTATCGCTGGGCATGGGGCCCAGTGAGCCCTTGGCTCCAGTCCTGTGCACAAGGACTGATCCCAGTTCTCAGGCGCTGGAAAAGTCCCCTTGCCTGCCCTGGGGTTTGCAGCTTCAGCTTTGACTGAAATTGAGCAGCACCAGGCGGCTGAAATTTACCTTAGCGTGCCGAGAACATGGGAGTTGTCTTGCTGTTTAACTTAGGTAACGTTATTTAATTGATGCCATGCCTTGAATATCTAAGACCTGTATCAATATGTGCTGCTATGGCATTGACTTCACAGCAGGATCTGAAACTCCAGAGCAATTCAAAGTGAGTGGTCAGCCTTGCTCCAGGACATACATGCATTAAATTGTGGTTCATATAAATTAAAAGGGACTAAATATACCAATTTATTTTCTCCATGAGACAATTGCAGCTGAGATTAACTGCCGTTTGGGTGCCTTCCTCAGAGTGCATTGGAAAGTTGCCCTGATGGCTGGGTCATAACACTTCATTGCTCCCCATGAACGCTGCTCTCTGTGCTGGGATGTATACCTTTAGCTATTTTAAATTCCAGTGCTTGCTTTTAATGTTATTTGGAAGCAGTTTATTACAAGCAAAAACGTTAAGTTTCTTGTCATGGAATAGCCAGCCTTTAAGGTAGGGAGTCGAGTGCAGAGGTCTGGAGAAGGTCAGAACCAGGTATCCTGCGGTTGGTTCACGAGCTCCCATTTCTCTTTCTTAGAAGTGAAGGGATCACTTAAGAAAAGGTGAAGCTAGAACGCATGTATCTGCTTTCTCTGTTCCCTTTGTAGCACTTGTGCAATCTGAGCCATTCCTAAACACGAAAGCAGCGCTGACTCCATGCACAAGGATGCATTTTAAGGCAGCAAGACTTGTTACAGACTACTGTAATGACTTCGGGCCAGACTGCAGTGGCTCTCCGCTCCCCCACCTGGCCTCCAGTGCAGAGCGAGGGTAGGCAATAAATACCTCACCGTGGGCAGGCCTTGGGCGAGCGCGTTCATTGGCAAAGACAACCTTGGTAGTGGAGACAGGCAGTGAAGTCACGGATGCTCTGCAGAAGCACACTTCTGTACTAACATGAAAAAGGATCGAGCAGCACAGCGGTCGACAGACGGCAGACAGCTCGGCTTCCTCCTGTTTGGAGCCAGCACCAACCAACCACGCTCGCTGGAGCAGCAAAGGCTCCTCTGCCGCCCGTCTTCGGAACCGGTGGCACCGGTCACTCTTCATGCAAAGCACATTCGTTAAGGGATCTGCTCAACTCACTGTGGCTTTTCTAACAAAGCAGACTCATTCCGTGTCACGTACAGCCTGACACTTTGATACAGCAGTGGGTTGTCTGCTAGCCATGTGCTTTTTATCTGGGGAGAGGGGATAAGGAGTTGATAATCAAGGTTGCTCATCACCAAACGTTACTGTGCCGATACATGCATCTAGGCAAGCGGAGTCGTACGACATGGGGATATTTAACAAGGAAAGTGCCTTGATGCTGAATTGAATGCTTAGTGAATGTAAACGTTAAATCAGATTTTATTATGTACTATAAGTAACTATGGCTGACTAAGCTACCAGTAATTTGTATGCCAGCTTTAAAGGACTTGATTATTTCAGCCAGAGGTTAGATTTGTAGATTGCTGCATAAGCTGTCTCTCTGTGGAAATGTGTTTTAATTCCAGTACATGATCTTGATTCTTTTGCAAGCTGCATGTTTATAGTCATATAATCTCTGCTTTCTAATATTTACTTTTTACTGTAAATTTTGAATGTTGTCTTCTTTGTTACTCAGCTGAGCCTGAATTGTTGCATTTGTTTACTCTACAATATACAAAAAGTACAAAATTCCATATATGTGTGTTGGAGTTGTTGTTAAACTACTCTGAGTAACCACAGAACGAGCAGAGGGTGAGCAAGGAATGGTGGAATTCCCAGAGGGATGTGACTGGTGTTCCTGTGTGGGTTGGTCCTCCCTTTTTCATTGTTCCTTGTCCAGAGGTGTGGGCTGCCTTTGGCTGAAGCCATGGGGTTGGGTGGGGTGCTGGGACCCAGCTCTGTACCCATTTCCATTGTTCCTAGGTCCTGTGGCAGCTGCACTGCACTAGGGCTGTCTGTGGGAGTGGTGCTCCAGGCAAGGGTAATGAGGCTGGGAAGTGGTGTCAAAATCCCAGTCCTAAGGAATGTTTCAGGAGAAGCAGCAGAGCATCACGCCATCCAGTTGCACAGTTATTTCCAGGAAAATGTTAGAACCACACATCTGGCCCGGCCTAGCACTGCCTTTAGTCTCCCCTGGCCTTGGTTCTTCAGTTTCTAAAGGGCGCAGGACTTCATGGGCCTTCAGTGTGCCTACGTCTCAGTACCGGGAGAAGAGGCCCCGGGGCAGGCGTGTGTAGCGACCAGCATCCAAAACCATCTCTCATTGCCACAGGGCAGCAATCACAGGCACGCCAAGCCCGTTACCACTTTGCTGTTAAATCACGAGCAAAACTAACGCTGGCCTCCTCCTCAGCAGCCGGTGCCAGCCCTGCACCCTGCCGGCTGGCTCTGCAGGCGTCACGTCACGGCTCTTTGACACAGGGCTCCTCGAGTTCCCGCAGTGCAGGTGCCTTCTCGAGAACACCTGGACGCGAAGCAGCTGCTCGTGGGCGCGGGCAGAACCGGGCGGCTCCGTGTGACCGCGGGGACAAACACCCGAGGCGAGCGGGGACAAACAGCCGAGGCGAGCGGGGACAAACAAACAGCCGAGGCGAGCGGGGNTCGGCCCGCCCGCAGCTCCCGCACCCGCAGCGGGACGCGGAGGGGCCGCAGCACCTGGGGCGGGAGGTTGCACCCCGCTTTGACCGCTGGCGGGCAGAAGCAGCCGGCATCCGCTTTTGCAGACGTTCGTGCTGTTCCCGGTACAGCATCAGATTCCGCAGCGGTCGCCAGCGAGCGGGAAATAAGGACCCGAGCCAGAACCTCCCTGCAAACCACCGCAACGCGCGGTGCAGCCGGGGAGGTGGGGGGGGCTCCGCTCTTCCGCTCTTCGGGGCTCTTCGGCCCCGGCCCTCAGACCACGTCACTCCTGTTTT
>VXAV01011085.1:35693-45738 GCA_013399715.1 Alectura lathami | reverse complement strand
GGGTTGGGGGAGAACAGCAAAAGGAAAACAAAATTTACATTCACAACAACCCACACTGCCACAAATCAGCTGCTTGAAATAAAGGGAGCAGCAGAAGTAGAACCTGAGACAATGCCCAGACCTGGCAGACACTGGCTGTGAAAGGCTTCATTCCTGAGGTGTGCAGTGCTCACATGGCAGAAATAAGAAATGTCTGGATTTTGTCACGTTATGATGGGATCTGTTACAGCGTCACGCTGTAAAGCCCCTTGAGCTCTCTTTTTTCAGGCTGAAGTGGTGGGTTTAGCTCAGTTTTGTTCTAAGTGCACATCCCAGAGCACTTGCCCTGATTTTAATCTTATGCTCATTGTTTCTGGCATCCCTGCATACCGCTGCTTAATCCTCCCATGGTTATGAAACATATGTCCCCTGGAGTCTGATGAAGAAATACCACAATTTCTCATCTGATGGAGAAAGTTCTGCAAATCTTATCCTTGGCTGGGAAAGCACAGCGCTCTCTGGACAGCAACGACCAGTCCAGGAAATCTACATCAGGCTGCTTTCCAGAGTTTCAACTCCGTGGAGACACAGCCACCGTGACAGGCTTCAGCTCAGAAGTTTGAGGCTAAGCAGTGCCTGAAGACAACACAAGCGCTTCCAAAAAATGCTGGTGGCAGTCATTCAAACTGGAAAGCATTGTCCTCAGTCAACACCAGCGCGGGGCTTTGGCCGTACGAAGTGTAACAGGGGTGCGCTGTCTTTTTTGAGAGCTCGAGAAAGTCCAGGATACTACGAAAGGAATGTGCAGCACAGGACAATCCCCCTGCACCTACTTTCCAAGCAAGTTCTATTTCGAACAGACTTGGAGAACGAATCTATGTCACACATACACACATCTGCTTCCATTCATGTTTTGATATTCTATTAAAAAAAAAAAATCATTCAGTGGAAGAACATTTTAGTCAAACATCCATGCCAACATCTGGATTGTCATGGTCACTTTCCTGATTTCAAAAGATCTATGCAAAAATATATTTGAGTTAAATAGTGAGATGGCAGTAAAAATTAATTGCTTACTCTTGCAAAGAGGGACAAACAATAATCATAAGAAAGCTCAAGAAAAGGAACAGAATAATTTTTTGTGAAATGCAGAAAAAAAAAAAAGTCCCTGAAGCAATGAAATTGTGAAAAAAGTTGAAAGACAAAGGATTAAGAAGACATTTTCTCCGCTGCTGCTAAGCTACCAGACTGGGATGCACAACATGTTCACAAACCCAAACCTGGTGACTAAGAACAGTCAGAACTACAAACAGAACGCTTGATGTCTTTCTGCTGGCTCCATTGAACACTGCCACCCCCTGCACATGGGACAAAACAACGGACACAAAACAATGGCTTTCGGCATGCTCTGTTTTTAAGACAGGGGTAGCCCATATTTTCTGATAAATGATGAACAGCCATAAGACAATCACACCAGAGAACTTATTTCAGCTACTGTATGGTTTAATTCCTCCTTGCCAAGAGGCAAAAGACGCTGCTATTGACAGCTACCTGAACTTGCACAAGTCCATGTGCTTGAGGGCTGACGATGCTGCGGATGCGCCCTGCTTCCTGCTTCCTGCTATTAACAAGGCAAACATTGACACAGAGCAGCGCAATGAGCCTTTCACTCTCTTTGCAGTGGATTTGAAACCAGAAAAGAGCAACTCAGAACACCAGCTCAAATTATTACACATTTCAGCATGTTTAAAGCCAATTTCACAAGGGTTCAAATCACGTACACGTTCCATAAGCTCTATGTGTTATGTCCAAGTAACATTTGGCAGAGTATCTTAGCTGAGTATTTCAGAATAGCTGCTATCAGAGCATAAAGCTAATGAATAAATTTTCACAGATTTCCTATTACAAGCATTACACTTGTTATTAAGACACTGCTTTGTGCATGCGACCACTGAGATTTAGAATTGCATTGCTTGTTGCAAAATCAACTTCCCAGACACCAGGCTGTTGAATCTTCAGTGCTCTCTGTATTTGACATCTCGGCTGCCAAGTCAAAATGTTACAGTCTAATACCTGAAACAGCTGCCAAAACAAAGCCCTCTACTCAAATCCATCAAAGAAGATTTCAAAATTAAAATCTGAGATTTCCTTGAAACAGAGCTTCAGAGCTGCTTCATTGCCTTTTATTGCGATACTTCTAATCCTGGGCAGTGTAAGGCCAAAGGGTTTGTAACTGCAAGACCGGCCAGCAGAACCTCGCTCTGATGACGACGACACGTTGCGCACACCACGGTTCAAGCCCGATGCTGCAGACGGCATTACCTCCTCCATGTGTTCCTCCCAGCCTTTTCAGAGCATCTCTCGGAAATACGTGAAACATAGCCAAACATCACTGCCCTGAGGCCTCTACTCGCAAAGGTCTTAACCATGCTCGGCTCAACCATGAGAGCTGCCTTCCCTGCCACAGCTGCAGTCACCCAGCATTTGAAGTGACTGCCTTATTACTGACCATAGCAATTATCTGTACGACAGGAGCACTGCAAGGTAACATCCATACTGCCACAGTGGTTCAGGACTTGAGCCTGCCAGTGCCTCAGCCTTCTCATTGTCCACGCTGCTGGAGTGTTGGTCTGCACTCAGGAGAGAAGGGAATGAGCCAGCCACCTCCCCTCAGGGGAAATGCAGACACGCTGACAGAGGAGGTCAGACAGCCTTGGACTAGAGTCCTCCCCCTCCTCCCTCCGGGACCAGGTGCTCAAGTCAAGGCACATACAGGAACTAGAAGCATCAATTTAACAGCAGAGAACTGCAGAGCCACAAATACAGTAAATACATAGAACAGTATTTTAGGTCAAGGGCCAGGATCTTGGGGCTTTTACACTAGACTCTGTGCACATCGCAAAACAGAAGATCTCTGTTTGTGACCTCACCCGTGCTGACGAACGAGGGACATCAGCTACGTAAATTACACAAACAAGTGAACAAGTGCAAGTGTTGCTGTGCAAACACTAGATAAATTGTGGTATGCCATAGCGTTTGGGCTCAGACACAAGCGTGCACATATCCATACGTACAAAACCACTTCACCAGACAGTTTCTCAGAGGGTTGACGTATTTTGATAGATGACGTACCTGCATAATTGCATCACTTCTGCTGGAGCTACACCAGCTTGCAGCAGCAACACGGCCACCTCCTCTTCTTCAATGTCTACCTCCTGAGATACTCTGCTTGCATAAACTGTAAAGGAAGCAAGGAGCTAACATAACACCTGAACTTTCCCTACCTGTGACTTTTCAGTATACCGGAAAATTGCACCGGGCACAGGTACAGGACAGCACGCTTCCCACTGCATACGTGATTTTGCCGTTCTCACAAGGATGCTTCACTGTTCTTATACAAGCGTATCTGGTAAAAACAGCCATATACGCATGAAGTGTGATATCTTTAAGGTCGCTTCCAACCCAAGCCATTCTGTGATCTCTTTACACATCTTCATGTAAAGCCTGAAACTCTAATAATGACGAGGGAGATAAGAAAGGGTGAAAAAAAGCAAATGTCCATACGAGTAGCTCCGGATGAGCTGTACATACAAGAAGCCTATAATGGTGGTAAGCTCCCAGATCCTTCCAGCCTGCCCTGAGTGATAGCTAGCACCAACAGAGTGGATTTCATCTAGAACACATCCTACAGCATTGAAGCTACATACAAACACGCAGTCTATGGCATCACTGTGCAAATACAGAGAGAAGAAATGGAAGCAGACCGCTGAAATGACTGTGCAAAGGTGGCATGAACCCATGTGCTGAGCCAGGAGCAGAAGCTGCAGGTCCCTCACACACTGCTCCGAGCAGGGCTCTGTCGCATGCAAACATTTACTTCTGCTACAGGAGATACCAAATTTGGACCAAAAAAGCAGCTTTTCCGAACAAGTTCTCACTCACACACAGAAGTTGAACCATCTATGTCCAGAAGTCATCAACTATCTCAGGAAGAGAGATCTGTTTATAAACAAACTCATTTTTTTCCAGGAATAGTTAGAGATAACATAGTATCTGTAACGAAATACACATTGTGACAAGAAAAACACAAATCTCACAGCAGCAGGCAGAGCAGACCATCTGTCCCTGTACCTGGGGCAGCTGCTAAGAAGCAAGGACATCATCTGTGGAGGTGCACACTGGTCTCTCCTGTGCATTAACTACTAGTGCACTTTTTCTTCTTATCTGGGAGATTTTAAAGCGCATAAATATCACAGGTTATGTAGTGTGAAAATTTTGTAACAGGTTAATATGTTAAAGTTTGTGGGATTTCTATTCAAAGAATTCAAAACACTGGGGACAAAAAGGTTAACTCCAGTAACAAAAGACTGAATGTTTTATTTAGCTAAAAATTTGGCAAGCGAAGAACATGCACCTACTAATAATTTTCAGGGCATAAGCCTCCTACTCCTCCTCCTGCACAAAAAGAGAAGGCCTTCTATGTCTGTTCTCATTTATCTTTTTTTTCCACCCCGATTACTCCTGTTCTTTTTCTCCCCTAAAGGAGTCCATAGTTATGCAGAAGACTGGTAGTGTCAGGCCTTTAAATACTGCCATACACGTGTCATACCAAACATCCTTTCAACACTTTTTGTTTAGAGTTGACTCCATCATTTTTTTTTAACCTATCATTTAATAGAATAAATATTTTAGTAATAACTTTGCAGTAATAGCTTATTTCCTGTTGAAAAAAATAACCAGGTGGAGAGTTTCCTCCCTAATTAATGCTTTGCTGCCTATACAAGATGAATACTGTAAGTATGACTTCACAAAATCATAGAATAAAGGATGAAAGTTACAGCTTTTATGGGAACTCTCTAATCTTTAATCAGTTATTTAAGGATATTTGAGGATATCATGCAGATATACTGTTTTTTCAGTAACTCCCAGAAAAATATTTTCCAAAATATAAATATAGTTCTTACTCCAACAGAAGGTGCTTTATTTAGTTGTGTGGTTTTTGTTTTTTAGTTCAAAATACCAAACCTTCAGCTGAGAATAATAAACTAGGAGTAATTAAAGACACAGTAACAAGAAAGCAAGAAGACACCTTGCAGTAAACAGTCAAAAGAAAGCAGCAGTGAAGTAGCACAAAATACAGAGGATGATTGAAAACCTCAGAAAGTAAGTGAAGGAAACAAGAAATCCAACACTAACATCCACTTTCCAAAACGCAGAAACGTCAATAGCATGTACAGAACATATCCTCTCACTAAAGGCATGGAAACTGAGTCAAACTGCTGATTCAGGAGTCAGGAACACACAAAGATGACTACTGAAGTCTACCAACTATCTGTGAGCTGGTAGGAACAGTACCTATACAACCAGACACAAAACAAGCAGGTGAGACAAACAGGAAAGCAGTTCTACTTCATGTACCTTGAAGAAGTATTTGGCAGGCGCTGGCTCTGTTCAAGTTAGTGCACATTGCCCCAGCAGTGCTCCGCCATCGGAGCTGTTTGCCAAGGGGGAACTTGGCAAGCTGCTTGCACTGCTTGATGTTCTCACAGCAAAGTCCAAAACTAAGAACTAGGAAGAACTAAGAAAAGTTGCATCCTTTGACTCACTACTGACACATTTATCTGGTTAAAAATAAAAATTAAAAATGAAAATTAAAGAAAGAACACCACCTAAAAAAACCACCGCAACACTGAAAGTGAACCTTGACAGGAATAAACACAGTGCGTTAATTACTTCACAGCTGTTCGAAGGAGTAGGGTAATTTCATCCAAAGTAACCATGACCACTCAGGTCAGAACACAGGAACATATAAAAGCAGGACTACCAAGACGTGACAGTACATGGAAGATTTTCTCCTGCTAATGAGCTGTGGCCAGCCCAACCATGTCCAGTGTTATATAGGATTGTCCAACAACGTTTTGCTGAAATGCAGGCACAACAGTTGCCTGGCTTTTGGGTTCACTCTTACTGCATTCTGGCAAGTTCTCAGAAATGAGAAATTCCCTTGTTTTCACAGAATTTCTAAGGTATGGATTGAACAGGTTTTTTTCACTTAAGTCTTCCAGGTTCAACATTTCTTCATTATCATTTTCTTCTTCTTTAATCGAAACCTGTTGGAGATCACATAAGTCATCTTCCAGCTTTTCTATGGGTTGGATTTTCTTGGCTGGTATCAAAGCTGAATGTATTTGACTTCTGAAATCTTGATCAGTAATTATGTAAGGCATAGATGGTGAAAGACATTCGGCAATTTCACGTTCTTCATTATACAATATCTTTTCATCTCCGTTTAGCAGAGATATTTTGTGTTCAGAGATATTTTGTACATCTTTTGTATTAATTTCAGTACCTCCAGAAACACATTTTTCACAATTCATTAGCAACGATCCTTCATGATCTTCTTCAGGGAAACAATCTTCCAAAACACTTATGTCTTCCAGGCCTATGGTTTTATCCTCACACACCTCTCCCTTCAAAAACGAATTATTCTGTCAGTACAAAGAGATGAATTTGAATGTTATATAAAGATAGATATTGTATCCAGAAGATTTTTTAATATATAAAATATTGCCAGTTAACGTGCATTCCACCAGAAGCAGTTAAATGTGAATGAGTGTTTTAAAAAGACAGTGTTATTCTATCAATTTGTTAATACTTTCATATCATGGTCAGAATGAACCCGGACTGTTTCCATCTGTTCCACTCTAACCAACCATTTCACAGACAAAATTTTAAACCCATAGATTACACTTCCTATAGAACTCTGATAAACACAATTCAAATAAGCATAAAAACATTAATAAGCATATATCAAACAATTAAAAAGATGTAAATGTTGGTACAATAATACAGCTGATCTGATTAAATCTGATTACATGTTGCACTACATTTTTTGTGTGGAAGGGAGGAATCTGGGATCTGGGGATCTGAGTCAGTAGTTACAGTTACAAAATGACTGTCAGAAAAGTACTTGTCTTCGGTCCATCTGATCCCTTCTTTAATAAATAAAATTGCAACTCTTACCATAGATGCATCAAGAGGCCACTCCACTGCAATGCTCTCTGCAGGATTGGGTACATCAGGCCAGCAAACTTTTTTAAACCTATCATTGAGAAAGGTTGCTTAGTCAACTGATGAAAAAAGTAGATCATTAAAAATTAAATGAATAGATATCCAAAAAGTTCAAATATCCAACTTACAAAAACTCTCTTATACTAACGCAGTATTTTTCCACAAAATTGGTTTCCCTCATATCAATTTTTATTTAAAAAGATCTCAAGAAAAAATGTGTTACAAAGACATTGCAGAAAAACTGTTAACACACAGCAGCCAAGTTTCTGATTATATAGTAGACTAAACAACAGTGTGCCAAAATAAGGCTATATCCAAAAACTGTGGTGATCATGTTTCTCATATTTCTTCAGAGAAAAGCCAGCTCAGGTAAACTTTGCTCTAGTGAAGGCGTCCCTAGCGCTATACCACATTTAAGCGGCACCAAGTTCTTATTTTAACAGCAGATAAATCACGCTAAGTGAAGCTGTAGCTTGCAGCTCTCTGATGGAATAGTAAAAGGAACAAAATAAATAATTCACTCCTATTACATTTAAGTGTTGTGAATGAAAACTCGGCTAGAGCTTGACTTTTCATATTGTAATTTGATCCACACAGGAATATGAACACTGAACTACATCTCAAGGCATTCTCCAGGGTCAAAATACAGTTTCTCTCTTTTGTGAAGAATTAGAATACACAATACAGACGAGGACGTAAAACTGCTGGAAATGACACTTATCACCTCAGCTATTACTTATGTCTATACACTACACATATCAACTGACATCTCTATACAAGTTTTCATCACTTAGAACCTACCAAAATAGTTAATATTAATCAGGGTTATTATTAACCTTTGGTCCAACAACCCAGTCATTCCTCAGGGAAAAAAAAAACAACACATTTTGAACCTTAACAAATCCTCACAGCCATCTTCGCGGTACTGTGGTATCCCCATGCACTGAGGAAGCAACCTCAAATCTGGCTGGAGACATTTGTGACAGCAGATAAAAGAATTATGGACTGTATATAGATATGGATTCAAAGTCATGGATCAAGCACACAAATGCTTTCATATGAAATTTTTGGGGATTTTTTATGACTTCTTTACGGTGAAAGGACAATGTACACAAACTAATAGAAGTAATATTAGTGTAGCTAAGATAAGCAATACAGGTTATGTGAAATGTGTTCTGGTGGTGCTCTTGCAGACACAGGAAGAGTGTACAGGAAGCTTTCTTTTGGCTTTATTTGACATTGCTATCTCAACATCTGACTTAAACTGTGCTTTTCTCACTTGATTGACCAGAGAATTACAACTAGCATGTAACATTTTCCACAAACTGATTCAGACAGTATGTAAATCCATTTCTCCCTTTTTTTTTTTTTTTTTTTAACTCCATTTTCTAAAATTAATTTTTACTTTTGGACTGTAGCACATTAACTGCAGTTACAAGATAACCTCTATGCTTACTCATTCGTTCCTCCACTCGCCAGCTATACTTTCCTAATTTGACAGTGGTTTGAAAACCAACACAGAAGCATTTTGAAAATAAATAGAATTTCTGTTTTTCAATTTAAAATGTACTAACTATATTCAGTTTTAGAAGATGAAAAATGTACTCACGTGTGTTTTTTCAAAATGCATGTTATCCAAAGGCCTAACAGAAACAACATGCTTAATCCAACTGGTATAACAATGAAAATAATGTCTTCTTTATCTTTAGAGGAAAAAAACAAATGTTCATCATTTTTTTCTATATTCTGTTAAGACAGCTGATCTTCAAAGTCACCTAATTAGCACCACTGAAATGAGCTTTGCCAAAACTAGTCAAAATTACTCAGTAATTTTGTACCCACTGTATAATGTGTGAAAAGAAGAGTATTTTGCCTCCAATAAATCACAGTTGCTGAGCCAGACATGCAGTCCATGCTGGGACTTTTCAGAATACCTTAGGAGCAAACCTATCCCCTTTTAAAATGTACTTTGTTTATCCGAATCACACAATAACTCAAACTGGAGGGAAATCTGCAGGTCACCTTGTCCAACTTTGAGTTCAAAATCAGGTTGTTTGGCATCATACCAAGCCAACTACTGAATGTCATCCCGGATGAAGACTCTTAACACTTTTCTGGGCAGTTGTTTTAGAGTCACCTAAAAAACGCTCTATAGTACCACTTCTCCTGGTTACTACTAAGTAAGTTTTAAATACAATACCTCCTACAGAGGTAGGTTTCAAATATGCTTAAAATATAGTTACTCTGATGACTGAAACATACTGTGCAGATTTCTGAGCTAGCTTCCAAGCACCTACCAGAGGCAGGTACTGATAGCAACAGAGATCAGAGCTCAGCACAGCCTCACCTACCTTGTATCTGAGTGGTAAACTAGCAAATGATTTTACAGGTAAGAAAATGAATTACCTTCATATTACATGCCCTGTTTAAGGACAGCTGAAGTGCTTTTCCATACTTCAAGTTCGCCACCACTCTGACTGTATTCATATGTATGGAAACCATTCTTACAGTAGCAGGAAAGTGCCAGATCTTCTGGCCTGTAATCATCATACCAATCTCCACAGTAAAAATCTGACTCAGTGCACAGCTATGTTAAATCTAGTAACTGAGATGGAAACATCTACCTTCTGACAAACTCTAAGGCACTCTGTCCCATAACTGATGGCATACAAAGAACATATTGATCCCATAAAGATCTACAGCACTCCACAGCTTTACTGACAGCAAAAAGATTTGGCATTTTGACTTCTTGAGGTTTAAGTCTGTAAAGATTTGGAGTGAGATTTAGTTAAATTCAGCTAGTGTTGATGACTTTTACTTGCTTTGTTTAATATACATTAAAAAACTGATGCTAACAAATCATAAACCAAGAAAAATCCTGTATTCCTTACCCCCAAATTGTTTCCAAAATAGTAGTAAATAACCTTGTATTCTACTTACTGAATTTCAAAGTCTTGAAAGTTTTCGGCTCTCCACTTGTTCCACCAGCTCTGTT
>VXAV01011085.1:6997-24077 GCA_013399715.1 Alectura lathami | reverse complement strand
AAAAAAAAAAAAAAAAAAAAAGCCAGGCAACCTGATCTTAACAAATTTGGAATAGGAAAGCTTAAGACTGCAAATTGAGTCACTTCTGTACTGAGATGCATTGGAATAAGTAATCTGAAATAAGAAAGTCTAAACATTGTTTTTTTTCCCTACAACACTCCTTCATTTAAGTGTTAGAAAGACAGACTCAGAAAAATCACTTCCCTTATTTTCTATCTTGCAACATTTATACTTTAATTTACCTGAAAGTTAATATATAGTTAGCCCATCTTAATCTGATTCAGTTATTAAAATTAGAAGTAAATGCTGTTTTCACCACCAGAATGCAACAGGAAAATAAAATATTTTGACCAATTACGTGTATGTAACAGGTCACCTCTGCCTTTCACAGAAATATTCAGAAGTATGATACATACCAGAATAAATACTCACCAAAAGGAGAGAAAACTCATCGTAGAAAACAAAACAATGAACCTAACGTACACCTAATTATGCTCTACTGAAATAACAATATTTCCACTTCCTGGCTTTTTTATAGTTAGCAATTTACAGCATTACAAAATCAGTCACAACAAGCCCATTCAGAAGAAAAAAAAGGCAGCTTACCGAAAAGTTTGAATACAAATTTGTGTACCGAACCTCGCAATTTACATCCTGTGAAATACTATTCTCATGTATTTTCCAGGTTATTGTAAGCAACTGCTTTATGCCAGCAATTTCTTTTACTGAAAGTATTTCAGGAGGTTGAAGTTTCTCTAGAATGGAGAAACAAAATAAAAGGTTCATATAAAAGATCAGAACTGGTCTATCTGCATTCCAGGAAATTTGACCACTACCCCAATAACATACATTCCAGCAGAGAATTCACATGATGGTGTGTTTTATAGACATAACTGTACACGTGGGAAGGTATTTATAAGGAATATCGTAACCATAACTAACTTGCTATAGAATCACAGAATCATAGTAGTTGGAAGGGACCTCAGGAGATCATCGAGTCAACCCCCCCTGCAAAAACAGGTTCCCTACAGCAGGTGACACAGGAAGGCGTCCAGGTGGGTCTTGAATACCTCCAGAGAAGGAGACTTCACAACCGCTCTGGGCAGCCTGTTCCAGTGCTCCAATACCCTCACAGTAAAGCAGTTTTCTCTTAGATTTGTATGGAACTCCCAGTGTTCCACTTTTTGCCCATTGCCCCTTGTCCTGTCACTAGGCACCACTGAAAAGAGCCTGGCCCCAACCATTTGGATCCTGCATTTCACATGTTTATATACATTGACCAGTCTCTTCCAGGCTGAACAATCCCAGGTCTCTCAGCCTTTCCTCATATAGGAGATGCTCCAGGCCCCTCATTATCTTTGTGGCTCTCAAGACGACCCCTGTCTTTCTTGAACTGGAGAGCCCAGAACTGGACACAGCACTCCAGATGCAGCCTCACCAGGGCAGAGCAGAGGGCGAGGATCACCACCCTCGACCTGCTGGCCACACTCTTTTTAGTGCACCTCAGGATCCCATTGGCCTTCTTGGCCACAAGGGCACACTGCTGGCTCATGTGCAACCAGTTGTCCACTTGGACACCCAGGTCCTTCTCCTCAGAGCTCCTTTCCAGCAGCTCAGGCCCCAGCCCGTAGTGGTGCATGCGGTTGTTCCTCCCCATGTGCATGACTCTACACTTGTTGAACATCGTCAGGTTCCTCTCTGTCCAACTCCCCAGCCTGTCCAGGTCTCACTGAATGGCAGCACAGCCTTCTGGGGTGTCAGCCATTCCTCCCAGCTTTGAATCATCAGCGAACTTGCTGAGGGTGGACTCTACCCCTACATTGAGGTCATTGATGAAGATGTTGAACAAGACCGGACCCAGCACCGACCCCTGAGGAACACCACTAGTCACAGGCCTAATACTGACAAACTCACTCTCAAACAGATGCACAGATTTTTTCCATCTCTTTCAGTGCAGAAGAACATTACCAGTTTCTTCTCAAAGACAACAGCAAGGAAAACAAAAGAGGTGGATTTGGGTTGCTAAGGTCAAGTCCTAATTTCAGATAAGAGAAAAATTCAATTGAAAATCATTTCAGGATGAAAGCAATGTGAAGGAGACAATGGGAAAAGGACAGATTAGTACTGAGAGAAGAAATGACTGGTTCATGGGATGTGGAAAGTAATGAGGAGTCACAGCAGGCCTGAACACAAGGAATAAATGAACACAAGGCTGGAGAGCTGACAGAGCGCTGCACCAAAAACACCCAATTAAAAGGCTTATACTCGCTTCCTCTGAAACAGCACTGCTAAGCCTTTCGAGTTCTTGGCACTGACTCTAGGATAACTGGCTCTTCTTTACACTTCTTTACCACGGCTAGAACTTGTACCTGAAACAACTTGTAGTGTGGTGCTGCTTCACAGATATCTGAGGAGCTGAATGTGACATACAGGATCCAAGCAGAACGACAACAGCACTGTAACTTAGCTGCTTATACTGCACACAGTACAGCCTCGGGGAAAGCCTTCTAGCTGGGACTCATCGTAGCTCCGCCCTTGTCTCACCCACATGAGACAGCAAAACAAATACAGCTCCACAACCTGTCACACCCTTTGGAAAATCAAGTAGTTTAGAGGGATGTACATTATGCAAGAAAGTGTGACAATGCTGACGTCACCATACTGAGATCAAAATCTTGGTTAACTACGCCAAAACGAACTGAGGAAAATGCAGCACAGAAGAGAGAGCCAAAATAGTATTGCTGCTCCTGGGAATTGTATAGCAGGTGATTTTTTTCACTCTGGTAACCAGAAAGTAGAATAGCAGAATAAATGATGGGCAGATCTGGAGATATGATGACATCACTCTTCATTTACAGCTGGGTACTGCACTGACATCTAGTACCACTCAAAAATACACAGTCCAAGTAACACTTCATTTGAGAAAGAATTTTAGTATATGACATTTACTTATTAATGAAAACAAACTTAGTAATTTATAATGGCTACTGAGGACATTAGCTAAAATATTGTTGAGGTTAGATACACTGTATTATGAATACAAATGTATCATTTTTTTTCAATCATCTCTTGGTAGTCAAGAAATTGCTGAAAAATGTTGTCTGTTCCAACTAGTAAGATGAATCTTACACGGAAAGGCAATCAGTGAAAATGTAACAGGAGACTTGCTAAATTGGTATCATTCACATTTTGAGAAAATTAAAATTGAAACGAATGAAGCATTTTATTAAACACTAGATGTACTACATTTCAGAAAGTTTGGATGTTGTGGTTTAATTTTTTAGGTAGCCCTGTGTATGGAGTCAGGTGTAAGACTCAATGTTCCAGGTGGGTCTCTTTCAACCTCAGATATTCTATGATTCTATGAATTTTAACTAGCCATTAAAATGAGATTGTAATTCAAAAGAAACCAATTTAAAACCAACCAAAACCGAAATGATTACTTCAAAACTGTTATGTTGAAAAGGTCATTTTTCATCATGTTTTTCTACTAAAACTAACTTGGTTTACACAATTTGTTCCAGAGATTTCTAAGCTCTATTTACAGAGAGGGAAAAAGAACTGGGGAAGGTGACATCAGCTCAACATTTACGGTGTTTTTATTTAACTCTTTTCTAATTACCTATTTCTTCCATAGATATAGGAACACAATCTGATGAGGCTTCACCCAAAACATTCTTAGCTTTCACTTGAAAACAAAGGGAATCACTATACGCAGTATTTGGGTAACGAAATGAACATGACTTGGTTTCACTTCGGCAGCTGTAATGCTCTGTTTCTGGCATAATCAGACCTTGTTCAGTCATACTGAAAATTGAAAGAGAAAAACAGGAGAAAGAGCAGGAGTTAGACATTAGAGGATCTTCTTAGAACACCTGTAACTGATTATCAGGTTAGGATTTATTATTTTTTTTTTTATGAAGTTGCAGGACATTTTACCAGTGAAAATCTCCTTAGGTGATATACTTCTACCAACAAATGCTGTTTTGTAACTGTAAATTCGGACCACTGCCAAACCATAATAAGGTAATTGAAATCTGACAGATTTTCCTGAAATAACACATAAATAACATGCTGACTTTTCATCATGAACTTTCAAAATAAGTGGGGCAGGATGCAAGACTAACAAGATTTTGTTCATTTTACCTACCCACACAGAAATTCTTTGACAAATTCAAACTCATATATGGAAGTCATGTTAACCACTTCATATTATGCACTAATTATGCAGATCATTCACATAACTCAAAGATACAGTTTGAGTCTGGTATTTCATGAACATTTGTAAGCCAGCATAGGCTTGACTGCTGTGAAAGTAAGTAGTCCTTCCCTCCATAACACGCACAGCTGTTTGCTTCCATCCACAGATGTCTGCTCCCTTGTATCAGTGTTTTCTAGTCATATGGATAACCCAACAGGGAAATTGATCTGGATTAAAATTAATGGTTAGATTTTACCAGAAATAGTTCTGCAATCCAATTCACTTGAGCTAACTCAAGAATTTTTGCTGCTACAGGAAGACATATTATCAATACTTATCTTCAATAGCTGTCAGTTTATGCTTTCACACAATCAGCTGCGTTATAAAGCATAGTAACACCAGAAGCAGTAAGAAAGTTCCACCTAACAAAGGTGGAAACCTAAAATGTCAAGCCTAAAACAGAGATAAATCTAAAGACGTTTTCTTGCTCTACTATTTAGATAAAAAAAGATACAATACGCTATCATCACTTACAGTAAGAAAGTACCTCTTTTAGAGTCTGAATTCCTTCCATTTCTCAAAACATTTTAGGCATTTTGGGGAACTACTCATACAAACACACTACCTAGAGCCTTGACTAAGATGAAGAGGAGCACAAACAGCATTATTACGAAAAACAGGCTGACAAGTATGTTTGGGATAACATTTGTGTTGTCACCTTCAAAACCATATCTGAGATCTGCCTTGAAACAACACCGATTTCACTATTTTCACAGTAACTTCTGAAAATAAGCTCCTAAACAATATATAAAATTTAACTGAATTTGAACAGATCATATACTTATGTTCCTATAATGGAGTCAAGAAAATACTAAAAAGCATGAGATTGCATAATTTGTAATTGTAAATACAAATCCCCATATGTGAGCAATCCAAAAAGGACAACTTTCAGTGAAACATTATGAATCCAAAGACCCCTAGGTTAACCCTAATTCTGTAAAATAGCTCATAATTATACTTGAATAGTTCTGCTTTTTCTTTGCCTGTTCTAAAACAGCAGTTTCCTTGAAAAGGCATATCTATCACTAGAGAAGAAAAATAGTTCTTAATTGTTTTTATTTTTTATGCTAAGGGTAGCCTTCTGAGCCTTCTGTGAAACAGTTATTGTCATTTGAACAGAATGTGGCTAGCCTCTGACAGATGCAGCTAAATACCAAATATATTTTGGTACACATATGAATAAATTTTCAACACCTGTACAGCAATTTAGATGAAAGATCTGCCTTGCAATAACTATATTTTAGAGTATTATAATGCACAAAATGTTTTTAACAAGAAAAGCACTTTGAAAATTGCTACTTCATGTAAAATAAATACATACATTCTAAAACATGCAACACATTATTAAAAACAACTGTATTTGCTATGACTAGGTAAAATAACAGAGAATTTAATGGCTTTAACCAGGAATTGTTTGAAGTAGAGGAGGAAGGCATCTTCTTTCCTCATCCAAAATGAGGATATTTAAAAGCACAAAGTTCTATGTTATAGTCCCACTAAGCACTTCCATTCTGACTCAGTAGAGTGTTCTGAGAGATTATGTATGTACATAGGCTCCCTCAGCTTTGTTCTAATCAGTAAGGTTACTTCGAGGACACAAGTGAAGATCAATTCTGAATTAAACATTTGTCTACTGAGTATTAGGGTGAAAATGCCAACTACCACTACACAGAGTACTAAAACTGCATCAGGTTATAACTATTTTCAAACATTATCAATCCAAAATTAATTGTGCTTACTGAGGAATGCCATAACTCTGAACTGCATGATGTTTCCAGGTTTACTTCAAACAGAAGTCATAAAATGAGAGGGAGGGAGCTAGTGGTCTTACCCCCGCACTCTAGTACCTGATCCTATACTTACATTTTCTTGTAAAGAATATAAACTGTTGTAAGACTTGTTTCTCTTCCTGAAGTCCAGTTACAGGTAAGCTCAGTATCAACATAATAAATGCAGGAAATATTTCCGGGTGCGTCTGGAGGAACTACAATGACAAAGAAAAAAAAAAACTCATAAAAATAAGCAACTTTAATATAAAACTGATTATCTTAGTCTGCAGGCAGATTACGTCAAACTTCTCTATGTGATGTGCATTAAATTTCATTTTATAATTTTTTATTGCCCTCAAAGCTCTTCACAAAACCAATCTTTCCCATGGAAAATGGGGAGATTTGCTCCAACTACTTCTCAGAAGTACTTAACTAAGTGGGCCTGACAGTATTTTTATAGTAATTCGCTAAATAATTTATTTTAAACCAAAACAAAACTCATGGTGAGGGAGGGGATTGTCCCCCTCTGCTCTGCCCTTGTAAGGCCCCACCTGCAGTGCTGCACCCAGGCCTGAGGCCCCCAGTACTAGAAAGACATGGAACTGCTGGAGTGCGTCCAGAGGAGGCCACAAGGGTGCTCAGAGGCTGCAGCACCTCTCCTGTGGAGAAAGGCTGAGGGAGCTGGGCTTGTTCCGCTTGGAGAAGGGAAGGCTCCGGGGAGACCTCACTGCGGCCTTCCAGTACCTGAAGGGAGCTTATAGACAGGAGGGGAAGCAACTTCGAACACAGTCTGACAGCGACATGACAAGCGGGAATGGTTTTAAACTAAAAGAGGGGAGATTTAGATTAGATATTAGGGATAAATTCTTTCCTCAGAGGATGATGAGGCCCTGGTCCAGGCTGCCCAGAGCAGCTGTGGGTGCCCCATCCCTGGAGGTGCTCAAAGCCAGGCTGGGTGGGTCCTGGGCAGCCTGATCCAGTGGGTGGCAGCCAGCCCATGGCAAGGGGTTGGAACTAAGTGATCTTCAAAGTCCCTTCCAAGCCAAGCCATTCTGCGATTCTATGAATACACACTTTGTCCTGAACCTCCAAGTACACTCCCTGCAACGTGTCTGTAGCTAAATGCCAGTCCAGGGAGTAACAGAAAACAAACATCAAAAAAGTCCAGAAAAAGAGGCATTTCGTGAAACATAAATCTCCTCTTTTTTCCTTCCTAGAAAACCTAACCATACATCCTATTAAAATTGCTAATCTGAAAAGTCTGCATGATCTCAGACTGCAGAAGATAACTTCCTGGTAGACATATCTCTACAGCTCTGAAGAGACCACTAATTCCATACTCTCAATCTTGTAAGCAAGATAGCACAAAGGAAACAATCTTCTGCAATCTTTATAGTCTGAAGTCATCCACAAAAAGGTAACACCTTCTAGTTATCTGTGTTAAGGCCAGACTTCTTCACTCACTAGGAGAAATGGAAATTGAAAGGAAGAGAAATTACCACATTTAAATAAACCGGTTGAAGAAGCCCTCTCTCCAAAATAATACTTTTCTGTTCTACCTTCTGATCTCCCTTTTGCTGACACATGGCACACTTAACTCTGCAAACAGGCAGTATTTTCTGCTGTTCTTTATTCTGGGAATTTGGTTTTCTGCAATTATTTATTCTTTTATTATTATTATTTTATTTATTTTTTTACTTATTCTTTACTAGAATAGGATCCCCATGCAGGTGTTAGTACAAGCTGGACTTAACCTGCTCAATAAATTAGACAAGTTGTATTTAGTTTATCCTGCAGCTGTCTCCAGACAAGACTGTAATTTTAATTTTTTGGAACAGAGGATTAGAAAGGAAATAATCCCCAAAGAAAGCTAAAGTTGGCTAGGCTAGACATAAGAAACAAAGAGAAAAATCAATGGTATCTGAACTCAACAGAAAACTCCCATTGATTTAACTGGCCAGAAGTCAGGATCAGAGAGGTTATGGACTAGCACCAATAAGAATTGCCAGAAATTTCATGCTTTAGTCTAGGAAAAAAAAAAAAAAAAGGGAGATACTTGAAGACAGATGTCTTCCAATGCCACAAGCTACAAAAAAAAAAGTAGTTGTTTTTAAAATAAAATTTGGTTGGTAAGTTATTCAAAAATATTAAAATTCATTGCCCCACATGTCTACTTACAGCCAGATTTTACTTCAGTGTGAACCAAAAGTTGTTCTTTGCCTAAGTACTTAATGAAACATTTCACATGTGCTTTGTTGTAAGAGAAATTATGGATTGTTACACTAGATACAGTTTCATTGACAATGCCATAGTTTTCCTGAGCAATCAATTCATGATTCAATTTCCAAATGATGTGGCTTGCATTCCTTTGAGGCGTGTAGTGTTTTCCAAGAACACAGAATAGTTTCAGGGTGGACCCTCTCTCAATTTCAGGAGATGAAGGAAAAATGTCAGCATCTCTGGTAGAGTTTTCATCTAAAAACAAAAATAAAGGTATCACATAACCTGGTCTCTTTTAAAATACCTGTGGAAAAATGGTAACTTATTTAGTTATCAACATACATGACTACAGATCATTTAGTTAATATCTTTTCACATGTAGTTCAAATAAAATGCTCATATGGTACCTTAAATCAGATTTTGCTTTTTGTAAACTCATTTTGCTTGAACTTCTACATTAATATAGCTATTGTATAAGAATGTTATTTCTATGCTTTTGCAGAAATACTGCAGAAATTTCAACCTGAATTTTCTTGAAGAGTGGTAAATGCAGAAAGAAGAAGGGGCTTAAAAAAAAGGCATTCCTATATGTAAAAAGTATGCATATAATTTATTTATATTATTACTAACGAGTATATCAGGAAATGTATTAAACTGCTAAGTTTAAAATCTGTAACTAGGCTGTGATATATTTCAACTTTTCATTAGCATTTTTACCCTTCATAGAATTTAAAATCTCAAACACCGTACAGGAATGTGCAAAATGTACATAAAAGGAAAACATAGCAGCAGGCTGAGCCAATGAATTCAGCAACAAAGTTCTCAAAGAGTACAAGAATCTGCTACCGGAGTCCTTGAAGGACCTAGCTGTTCATCTGTTTTTCTTGGTGCAAAATTTCATAAATAAATCTGCTAAACAAATACAAACAAACAAAAAAAATTTTTATAGGCAGAATTTCTCTGCTGGAATGCAGGAATAAAGGGATGCAAATACTAAAATTACTTTGTAGTTTTCTCGCTATTCTCTCCTTTTGGTGTATCTTAACGGTACCAGGTAAACAGATTTCTATGTGTCTCTCTATGTGTTGTTTTTTTTTGTTTGCACACAATTCACCAGGTAAATTTCAGAATATTCTTTTTTAAAAACTTAAAAGAAAACAAACCCAGGCTACAATTATCTCTATTTACATTCACAAAGTGTGATCAAGAATGCCAAAAACTTATTTTTCACTCTATACTGTACACTGCTTAATCAATCACCTACTAACTTCTACTTTTAAAATATATTTTTTCATGTTATTTACTCTTGTAAATTCCATTTGGTGAATGATCCTTTCTGGAAAATTTTCTTATGGCAAGACCCATGCTAATAATCTAGAAATATACCTGCTATAGAGCTTCTGCAGAGCAAGATGAACATCCAAATCCAACAGTTGAACATTTCCTTTTCAGTAACTATGGGCAGGAAACACTGACATAAAATAAAAATAATAAATAAACAAATAATAGAAAAACATATTATATACTTACGTAAAGATGCCCCTGTAACTTTAACATTTTGTAAGCACTTGTATAACTGGAGTTAGTAACAACTCACGTGGGTTCAGTTTAAGTACTCCTCTGCCTAAGTGAACGTTTTCTGCACGATGAGAGAAATTGGATGCAGTTTTCCATAGGTAAGCTCTCAAGTTTTCCAGAAAGATGAGAGAGATAGGTGCACTTGCAATCCTCCTGAGGGTGATCCAATCTGCCTTCCAATGAGAGCGTAAAGAATTGGTAAGAAACACACGTTCTCTGGGGAGAGACATTAAGCAAGGCTATCTCTTTTAAAATGGCTACAAGAAAACTACGTTCTTAAAAATAAAGGAAAATCCTAAGAGTTGGACGACTCTAAAAAGGGCTTTACCAGCATAACAGGAACACACACTAAATATCGCTGCACAGTTGTGGTAAACAGTGACACAGTCAGGACTTTACTAGCTAGGAGACTGCTTGCAGAGAAGCAAATACACTTCAAAGATGGTTACTGATGCCAACAAAACCAAGATAAACAAGCAAGAGCTCTACAAAATGGTGTGCCTAAACCAAACTACACAACAGGGGACAAAGGGTAAACCCAATACAGCTCAACATTCTGCAAAACTGAGTTACAGATGCTGCACTGACAGACCTTTTTTTCCACTTCAAGAAGTAAATCATTTTACTAGGTAGTTAAGTAAAATGTTTTGTAACAGCTCTATGAATATGGCTTTAACCTTGGAGGAAATACTCATTCACGAGAACATCAAATCCTCTGAGCGGCACGTCAAGATAAGCGTTTATAGCTGTTTCCCGGAAAGCACTTAGGGCATTTAACATAAATGATAAAGCTCTATTATTTCTTTTTTGTAGTCTTTACTATCAACATACGACAAAAACTCAATGTGTATTCTTAACTGTAAAGACTACATGAAATAAAACTAACCTTCAAATCAGTTTTTCCTATAAAAGAATTAAGCAAAAAGAGAGAATAGAACTGTCACTACAGGAACTGTCTAGACCTAGCGCAAACTCACTGCTCTAGGTAAAATTGGTAACAAGTTTTCTTATTTGTGGACTACTCAAAATGTTATCTCAGTCAATACCAAGAACAAAACAAAGACCTTCTCTCAAGAAGAAACCGAAGTATTACAAATACAATCCCTTCCAGCTTAGAAAAGAATCAGTTTATGGGAAGTTTTCAATAAAATTGACAGTCCATTTAAATAGAAAATATGGTGTTAAAAAAAAAAAACCCTATGAGTAGACATGGAAACTTGGGTTTACCTGGGAGCAGCAACTCTCCTTCTGGAAATTAAATCACTGTATAGACAGTGTACAAAATTTTTGTAAGAAAAACAAAAAGGCAGTATGAGCAGAAGAACAAACATGTTTAAAGCATAAAACCAAAGGGTGCAAAAACTCTCAGCAGGGAGATGCAGAACAATCTGCTATACTGAAAAGAAAGGCAAAAAAAAAAAAAAGGTTACTAAGTTTGTCACAAGCTTCCCACTGCAAAAATGTCTTTTCTTTCCTTGGAGTTTTGCAAAACCCTAGGTTTCTGCTGAAATCTTACATGTCAGTTCTCTGTTTGAAGGGATAAATGACAGAGGCTGCCAAAATAGTTCAGGCATTTCCAAGAAGAGGGAAAATGCTTTCGTGACTAGAGCCTTTGACTAGCTCCAGCAATCCCACACTCTTTTAGCAAAGAATTGAGACTCAAAACCATAGGGGAGTCATAAAAACATTTCCAAGTTATGCTTGTGCCAAAAATATCCCATACCACTGCATACTCCAATACAGTGGAGCACAGCGCTGAGAAGCCCTGGCATGGCAGATCCAGATGCAATGCCTTCAGAAAATTCTGGTTCCACGTGCCTACACAAAAGCTAAATGGACAAAGATCAAAGATCCCATCCGTGCCCAACATTCCCCTTGTACTCGGCCCACACCCACTTTTCCCTTTTGTTCCAGCGCCCCTCTAACACTCATCACACAGTTACGCATTTCCACTTGCTAAAATAGCAAAGCAAAAAAACAGCAAGAGAAAGGTATTTGTTTTTTGCTAAGGTAGCGAATGTAAACGCCTTATGACACGACTTAACAAGCACCTGATTTATTGAAATAGAGAACACAGAGAAGTGCGCAGGGTCTAAGGAGAGAGATCTCCACAATGCTTCTTCCCAGCTGTGAGCTGTTACTTCGGTTCAGTCCTGATGCTACGTTGCACCTCTCCCCACCTTCCCCAATACCAATTAGGAGCTGGTTACTCAACGTGCAGGTTGCTAATTACTACACGTCAGAAACCAGAGTAGCACTTCAGGAGGTTACAGCTCTTTAAGCAATTGCACACATAAAAGACTTGGAAGAACTGTCTGGAGATGGACAAGTCACATCATAAACTCAGAAGCGCCTCACTTAGAGATGACCCAAAACTGGGACAAGTGGCTGATACCTCGGAGGGCTGTGCTGCCATCCGGAGGGACCCCAACTGGCTGGAGATGTGGGCTGGCAGGAACCTCCTGCAGTTCAACAAGAAGTGCAGAGTCCTGCAGGTGGGAGGGAACAGGCCCAAGCACCAGCACTAGGGTAACTGAGCACAGGCTGCCCAGAAGCTGTGGGGTCTCCTTCTTGGACATATATCAGAAGCCACATGGACATGGTGCTGGCCACGCTGCTCTGGGTGTCCCTGCTGGAGGAGGGGTTGGGTCAGGTAGACCCACGGGTCCCTGCCAAACTCAGTCTTTCAGTGAGTCTGTGAAAGATACCTGGAAAAAGCTAAATTAAGATGAACAAACAAATAGTATGAGCAGAACTGTTTTCTTCAGAATTGATTTCTTCAACAAGGGCTATTTAAAAAATTTATTAATCAAAACGAGATTTCTTGCAGGATGAGGAAATCTCAACGAGGGTCTCCTTTAAAAAAAAAAAAAATGGTTGATAAAACAAACATGTGTCAACACCAAAACCTTGAGCTTCCATTCGTCATTTTGAAATCTAAGTTATTTGGAATAATCACGGTATAAAAATATGAAG
The DNA here is from genome assembly GCA_013399715.1 of Alectura lathami. Lineage (NCBI taxonomy): Eukaryota > Metazoa > Chordata > Aves > Galliformes > Megapodiidae > Alectura > Alectura lathami. The sequence goes on along the minus strand of VXAV01011085.1, from coordinate 11,273 downwards.
AAGTCAGGGGAAAAAATGACCCAAACCAACTTCTCCCCACATTTTCTATATAGGGACATTTCTCGAAACACCTTTCCATCCCTTCAGCATAGGAAAGCTTTTTCCATTCAAATCTAATTCTGGGAGTATTTTTAACTACACAGACATACTTCTGCATGCAATGTGGCCTTTATGTCACGAATGAGGTACATTTATAAATTGTAGTATATCTTTAGCCCATATAAAACATAAGCCCAGCAATCTTCTGGCATTTGTAACATTTCTGTTGGAACCTTCTCACTAAGTATAAATGCAACACTCTTTTAGCAACCCTGATACAGACAAACTGAATAGTTGTTGCTGTCTTTTGATCACACTGTAGTGGCAACTGTAGTGTCCCTAGGATGCCAGCTACCATGCCAAGAAACAGCCTCTGCTCTATACCAGATCAGCCAACGCTGACTGCCAGGAGCAATATGGAAATCATCTGGAAACAGAAATAGATTCATTTGGAAAAGCTCTAAGCACAAGTGTCCCAAACTCCACTATTCAAATCTGCTAGTTGTTACACAAATGCCAGAGGGAAAGAGGGCATTTCAGGCAAACCATCCAAATGTGAACTTCTGTCTTCTTCCCAGAAAACACGCTGCAGAAGCATCCGCTTCTAGGACCAATTCCAAGGGGAAGTACCAGTGAGTATCAGAGGAGGAAAATCAGAGATATCTCTACACAGGTCAGAGCAGAGCAAACATAGTGGAGCAGGCAGCAGAAGTGAGGGACAGCCAGTGTCCATTCTGAACCCCCTAAATCAAACTTTGACAACCTCATTTGTAAGAAAAGCAGCAGACACCATACTAATCTGCTGTCCTTAGCTAAGCTAAAAGTAGCGAGCTGAACCTCACTCCAGGAAGAATAAAACTTAGAATTTTAACACCCAAACAGAACTCAATTTCAATAGGACTTGAGCGTATTTTCTGTTGAAAAATTAACCTATTTAAATTTGAGATTAGGACAGCATGCCTTAAAACATAATGCTCTTGTTATCTATTAAAATCACAAAATAACACTGACAGTGTTATTCAGGCAACTCAGATTTATTGAGGAAACAGAAACCAGCAAGCTTATGGAGACATCCAACAGAGCAATGTGCAGCAGAGTTCCTGGAAGCTCAGCGCCAACTTCTGACCACAGAAACTAGTTCTCCTGATATCATAGCAAGGAAAAAAAAAAAAAAAAAAAGGCTATAATCAGTAAGTTCAATGACTTGTTAATTTACAAGCTGCAAATTGACTGGAAACTGAAAAAGCAGGAAAGACATTTTCCTCTTTCAGTCTCTAAATAATTACAATTAAAAAACAGGAACAATGGGATAAGATACTTTTGTTCTGAATTCCTGAAGGACATGGTGACCAGGAAAGGTCAGTTCGTTACTGCTGACAACATTTATTCTGTTTTGCGTACCTTCAAATCAAAGATGCACAACTTGTTTTGATAAACCCTTTCCTTTGGTACAGAATATTGTCTAGCAGCATATTAATACAAAATGCTGTACAATATATTCAGGTCACTTTTTTCATTACATGATCATATATAATTTGATAAATATCACCAAAAGAAAAGCCAGGACATCAGTACTACCAGAACTGAATGTTGGCAATTACTAGAGAGAACTGCAGATCTCAGAGTTTCTCAGCTTTTATCCTTGAGAAATAAGAAATTGTTGAGCAAGGGTTTAAATAAGCTTTATCTACAGGTCTGATCCTGCGAGCTTTCTTCTTAGCCTTAGTGTCTGAGAACCACAAATGTTGGAGTACACTCCAAGAGAGGATTTTGTCACACATCTCTGGTTCATAGTACATTACTAGGTAGAGCGGTTGCTCTTGTTCCCCTTCCTTGAGCACAGCCACCCAAAGGAAGATGGAGAGCAAGACAGAACAAGGCATCTCTGCCAGAGTAGCAACTAGATGAGAAATTCAGATGGTCCCTGCAGAAAAATCCAGGCACTGTGCTTTAAAGAAAGGTAGAACTCTCACCAAGAGAGTTTTTTTTTTTTTTTTCCCCACAAGCCAGATCCAAATCCCTTCCTTACCTCTGAAATCTAGCAACTGTTTTACCCTGAAGATCATGATAAATACACACCTGTCAGAAAATAAGAAAGAAGATTTTCTTTACTGCTTCAGAGCAGTTGTTCACCCTGTCCAGCTTTGCTTCTGAAACAAATCCTGGATGCTCCAAAAACCCACATCCACTTAACTAATGCTAGCAAGCTGTGCTTGGCAAGAAAGCAAACCAAAACATTCACGGACTGTTCACGGGTTCAGATACAGCCCTAAGATGCAGGATGTAGTTACAAACACTGTCCTCCAGCAGTGCTACAGGTGTTACAAGAACAGGGAGAACAGTGCAGGTAATCCTGTGCTCCCACAGGTATAAAAGGGAAAGAGAACAAAATGAGCACAAAAAGTGAGCACAAAAGATGTCACTTTATCAGTCAGAAAAGATGACGGTGACCCTGCAGTTTACCTGCCTCCATGCTACAGCCATTCTGAAAAAGATTTAATCAAATGTTTTCTAGAATACTAGAAAACATTATAAACTCATCTCACAGACACAACCGACAGTGACTTTTGCGCTTATACAACTAATTCCAATACTTAGTCTTGGTTTTAGTAATTAATTTGGAATACAAGCGATAACTACACACCATTTCATCCAGTATCTTTCTTACAGTAATTAAGAAGCTTACCCTGCACTTCCACTATGAAATACCCTTCTGATTCTCTGTGCAAACACCTAACATACTCATACCAACCTTATAAGAACGCAAAAATCATACTTTAAGACCTCTTCAAAAGGCTCGCCAGTGTTTCACACCCCTCTTCTCATGTGGACACGCCGCCCGAACAGTTGGAGCTGGATTCAGAGGAGTAGGCTGCAGTCTCCGCTGCATTAACAGTGAACACGTAACATGACAGGGAAGCCCCTGCACAGTTCATCTTCACCAGTTCCTTCACCTTTTGCTGCAGGATGCCAGACACCTCACTTTCCTTGTTGAAGGAACATAAGATCACTACCAGATTCCTACCTGCCTTTCCTGCCAGATGTCTGAGCACATCTGCCCTTCTCCCCAGCACAGGAGGCAGCCTTTCCAAGACAGCTTTCTGTCCTGCTGAGCATATTCTTTATTCTCTGACTTCAGATATCTCTGTGTTAGCCTGTACGAAACAACGAAACAACGACCATTTCACCCTGCTAAATATAGATCACGCAGGAAAGGTCGTACGCCTCATTTTTCTTCTGTTTACTACCTGTGAACTTACACTAACAATATTTTTGTATCTCAGTCAAAACTGCTGCCTGAAATGTAGAAGTACAGTGTGGAACCAACGCCATGGAACCTAACGAAACCAACTTGATTTTGAGAAATGCCAGTACAACTTTCAATTGAAAACGTTCCCTGCAAGTCCCAAAAATGCAAGAAAAAAAAAAAATCACACCATTACTGTATATGCATATATCAAATTGACATCGTAATGCTCAACATTGCAAGCTCTGTGACGCAAACCTGACGGCAAACCTCCCTCTGACAGAAGAACCTACACCGACTGCTTCATGCTCTTGCCTCAAGCACAAAGCTCTCCTCAGGCCCGGAGCAGCTCCCGTGCCCAGCGAGTTGGTTCACAGAGACCAGACGCTGGGCTTAGACTGCTGTAGACATGTACCTTCAAAAGGCAGCACGCACACAGCCCATTAAACACGCCAAGTTCAATGCAACTCCCACAATTTCAGCGGGAGTGTGCATAAGCAATGCCTGTGACACGAAACTATCGCGTCCCAAGAGACAGAAACCGCGCCGGCTCAGAAGGAGCACTGCACCTGAGGTAAAACCGCTGCCAAGCAGCTGTACCGTGTTCTTCCCGAAAGAAACAAAGGCAAGCAGCTAAGCAAGAAGCTTCAGTTCTTACTGTCCCAGGGGCTGGAGAGGAAGAAACTGAAAGCGCCGCGCGGGGCCGTGCGTGCGGGAAATGCGGGGACGGCTCCCGCACACGGCCCCTCACCGCACCGACCGAACACCGCCGCCGCAAAGGGCCCGTCACTTACTGCGGGCGGGAGCGCGCCGAGCCCGGGGCTCGCCTCCCGGCGACGCAGAGGGGATCTAAGCGAACAGGAAGGCACCGGGCGCGGCCCCAGCGGCGCTTTTTCCTGCAGCTCTGAGAGAAGGCAACGCGCGTCCCAGCGGCAGGGGAGGCGGGGAGCGCAGCCGAGCCCCGCACCGCCCCGGCAGAAGGGCGAGGCT
>VXAV01011084.1:41462-60592 GCA_013399715.1 Alectura lathami | reverse complement strand
CTGCTATTATTTAAGAAAACATACTAGACATTGCTCTAGTCATAAATTTGTTCTTGACCTCTCTTTATGATTCAATAAAAGTTTCTGCAATGTTGAAACAATCTAGAACCACAAGCACTTAATTATTTTTTTTTTTTTAAGTCTTAAATATATGCCCTCTAAAAAGTGATTATTAAACACCACTACAACAATGCTCCATGTGAACAGTATTTACCCTTACTGCTACCCTTTAAACAAGGAGGTATAGTAAAAGTCTTGAACTGAAGAAGCATATGCTTCACAAAGCGCACAACTCCAGAAGATTAGCAATTTTTATCTTCTCGCTTTCTTTCATAGGAGCTGATTAGACCGATAGTTTGACGCACTTCAGACAGAGTTTGCTACCAATGCTGACACCCTGTAAAAGCAAGCAGCAGGAACAGACAAGCATTTTTCTTTTTCCTTTGACAATCTGGTACTTAACTTTATGTATCAAATCTTTATTGGATAGGAACCAGCAGAGTCCCATTATAACCTGATTATGGTAATGAAAGCTTTGAGACCGTAACCTTGATTTACTTACTTTTATAATTTTTTGGTTTTCTGTCACGTGTTGCAATTTCTTTTCTATTAGTATTTTCTATAAGGTGCAATGCTCACTCCTCCATAATCAGTTTTCCTTTAAAATGGTAGCTTCGTTTCAGTCTTTTATGCCTTGCTAAAAACATATTTATTACATAGTATAGAAGAAATAGCATCTCTAGGATTTCTTTTCCTACAAGTTTTAAATGTAGCAATAAAGCAAGTTTCTTATAGCATGGCTAGACATTTGTACACCTACTACATAAAATTCTATTACACTCCAAAGACATGATATACACATATTTTCCTCTTAACAGTAACCTACCTTTCTGTTACTACAGTCCTTGTCACAGTCACTCATCGGTTGTACTTTTCTTGTGTGTGGATCACCAATACCATACCTAAGTAAGTGAATTAAGGTCAGTAAGCAACATATTAACTTGCCATAGCTGTCTCATGTTGTTCAGTAATTCCATAAGCAATCTGCTCTCCAATAGTAAAAGTCTAAGTGCCTCTGCATGCGTGTGACAGTTATTGGGTTTAAACTTTTAACACTGAGGACAGCATCTTAAAATCAGTTCTCTGCAATGCTCAGATTTTAAGGTTCTGAAGAAGAACCTTAAACAATAAACAAGAGCTGTAATATAGTAAGGGTTTCATAATCACTGTAACAGCAAGTTACCTAACATATGTTTTTATCTGCCATGGCTTGTTTATTCCAAATTCTCTAGTTATACCTATGTCTGAGAGATTAGTAAAGACTGTTTATTTTTTTCTTCCTGATTTTTTTTTTTTTTCCAGCTATATTCGTAAGAATAACGTATTCTTAGCCTTATCACTTGTTTGGCATATGTTTACTACTATTCTTATTTCTTAAGAAGAATAATTTCCATTGCTGGAGTTTTGTGCACACGCTTACAGACTGGATGCTTTTTCTTTTCCTCATGTATAGCCTAAGACATAGATCAAGTAACATGATTAAAGTGGGTTATGTGGGTAACTACAAAACGAAAAACAAAACAAAACAAAAAAAACCCTGCAGCTGCAGGGATGTCTAACATATTATGTCTGTCCATCATAGCATCTTTGCTTCTGTAAATCTCACATTGCAATATAGAAGCATTTTTTTAAAGTACTTATATCTAAGGGAAAAGAAACTGTGTTTAAATAATAATTTGCTTTATGCTTACTCACCCTCTTTCAAAAAATTGTTTACAAATATATTATTCCTAAGTCATGCCTACCTAGTTTACCACTTTAATCTGTCATGCTCTGTATTATAAATATTTATTAGAAATACTGATTAAAGTAATAGTGTTAGGTTTTTCTAACAAGCTTTTCTTTCTTATATTATTCCATTTATTAATTATTTTTTTTAATTACAGAATCATCCTCAGTACCAGGTCCTTCTTAAATATTTCTTTGAACGCTATCTGCAGTAAATTGCAATATTATGACCCTAAATATAATTGAAGTATACAAATTTGGATAAAAGTTCTAGTAAAGATAGTATTTATTTCAAATTGGTCTATGTATGTGTAAAATGGAATTTAATTTTCCAGGCGTTTGCAAAATGTCAATACTTTAAGCATTGGTATTTAAACATTTAGATTTTATACTTCCCTAAACTATAAAGGTGAATGTGATAATGTAAGCTGTAGAATTCAGCACGTGGAAAACAACTTTTCTTTAGTAAAAGTAAAACTCCAGGCCTTTTAGTTCTTCTTTTTCAAGTTTCCTGGCTCAGAAAATTAGAAACAAAATAAAAGAAACATTTTTTTTTTTTTTTAATGGAGCACGTTAATATTCTAATTTAAATGATTTTAAAAAATACTGCTATATTTATACTACAAAGACAGATAAGTGTATTCAGGATCATTCAAAACACATCAAAGAAATTCTATGAAGAAATTCTTTCTCATATAGCATGAGATTGTGCTTTCTGAGATAGGAGGTCCTTTATAGCCTTTATTTCTGGCAACCCTTTGAAATGACTGGGTGTTCAATAATTTTATTTTGACAATTTTGTAGGCGATTTCATAAGGTTAAAGTGTGACCTTTAATTGATGTCAACACTTCCAGTTATTGTTAGAGGGTCACAAATTGTTCAATGCCAGTGTTTTTCCTTTGGTGCATACAATTGAAGCTAGGAAATTACCTGGTTTGCTTATCAGAGGTGTTAATGACAGAAGAAATGAACAGAACAAAGATGCTGTACATGTGATTATAGGTGGTGGATAACACTTGCCTGCAAATTAGACTGTGTAGAGCTTCCAAGAGCAACCAAGATGGCTTAACTTTTAAGACTAAGTGCAGAAAATATTGTATTTGTCCTCCTACTGTGAAAATTCTTTTTTTTTTTTTTTTTTTTTTTTTTTTAAAAGTTTCCCNTTTTTTTTCTATAAAGGTTCAGCCCAAGAAGAAACCTGAAATCTTGCCAGGAGCTGGCCTTTGCTTCTTTTGCTAACCTCATTAAAGTCTACTCATCATTAATCAAATCTTCAATTATAAACAGAGTGCAGATTGTGTAATTATAAACAGAGTGCAGAGTGCAGAGTGCTGAACAACTTTCTGCTCCTTAACAGATGAAATCTCAGATTACTCTGTCTATACTGACCACATGCCAACTTTACTCAATTCAGAGTTTTAAAAGGTCCAAACAGCCTGATGTCTTCCACTGTTCTACAAGGCTACAACAGGAAAACCACATTTCCCTCCAGTTTCTGCTCTGGGCAGAAGACTTGCAGGTGCCGGATCTCAGGCCAGTATTCCCAATTACCCTGACAGCAGATATGTTAAAGAAACGTAAGTCAGTGTCTCCTCATCTGTGGCCTGTTCCAGTCACTAAAACTGTAGAAGGTAGTACCTAAAATGACTGCAATATGTAAGGGTGTGTTGCAGAGTGTGGCACAGGCTGACATCAATGATAGCATCCACATTTGCCATATTGTGCAAGGAGTGAAACTGTAGTCCCAGAGGTGGGAAACCAACTCCAAATTGCTATCAATTTGTCTGTGAGATAAGAATTTTTGATAAAAATCACAGAAGTATTTTTAGAAATTTGTAGGTTTTTATGAACTTTTTTTAAGTCTCCAGGACCATGGTTTGTCTGCTGCAATGTTGATCCTGAATGTATAGTTCAATGATTGTAGGTTAATCACATATAGTTAATAAATCAATAAAGGTCTTCTCTCCTGATTTGTTTTAAGCTACATGAACTGAACAGTTTTCCAATTATCACAATTTCTTTGTCATGCCTTCAGCATCAGTATAAGTCAGGCAGCCACTTAGTTTGCATTGTTACAAAGGTCAATATTACTAGAGAACCATATGACTTTGATATAAAATATTTTGATAACAATTCATGGAATTTCTTAGCTTTTCTCAAAATGTTGGAAATATATAAATCATAGAATCATAGAATCATAGAATCATAGAATCATAGAATCATAGAATCCTAGAATGGCTCGGGTTGGAAGGGACCTCAGAGATCATCTAGTTCCAACGCCCCTGCCATGGACAGGGCTGCCAGCCACTAGCTCACTAGATCAAACTGCCCAGGAACCCATCCAGCCTGGCCTGGAACACAGCCAGGGATGGGGCAGCCACAGCTTCTCTGGGCAGCCTGTGCCAGCCCCTCACCACTCTCTCAGTGAAGAATTTCTTCCTGATGTCCAACCTAAACCTCCCCTCTTCCAGTTTTAGCCCATTGCCCCTTGACCTAACATTATCCACCTGTGTAAAAAGTTGGTCCCCCTCCTGCCTGTAAGCTCCTTTCAAGTATTGGAAGGCCGCAATGAAGTCTCCCCGGAGCCTTCTCTTTTCCAAGCTAAACAATCCCAACTCCCTCAACCTTTCCTCACAGGAGAGGTGCTCCAGCCCTCTGATCATTTTGGTGGCCCTCCTCTGGACCCGCTCCAACAGCTCCACATCCCCTCTGTACTGGGGGCCCCAGGCCTGGACACAGCACTCCAGGTGAGGCCTTCCAAGGGCAGAGTAGAGGGGGACGATCACCTCCCTCTCCCTGCTGGCCACCCCTCTCTTGATGCAGCCCAGGATGCCATTGGCCTTCCTGGCTGCAAGAGCGCACTGCTGGCTCATGGCCAGCTTTTCATCTATCAATAAGTGTCTTGAAAAGAACAGTCATCAAAACTGCAAAGTCAAACACTCAAAACTCATCATATGAAATAAAACATGAGATAATGCATTTTTAAATGTTAAATTGCTAAAGAAATAAAGACAGAAATAAGTAATAAACACACAATTATTTTCAGCATTTTCTAGTATGTGGACAATTACTTCATCACTTAGAAGTACTCATGGGCACAATTCCATCTACATGTGGGTATTAACTGACATTTTAAACACTTCTGTCATAATACTGAATAAAAATTCAGTTTAAAAATTTGGTGTGCTCAGCCAGAAAAACATTTAACAAAAGTCTCTTCAGCTCAGTGACTAGTGTATATACTTTAAAGTGATCTAGTTTTGCAGCTAGCAAAATTAAAGCAAAGTCAGTTATAGACATTTCCAAAATAATAGGATTGGAAATGGACACAAAAGAGAAGAACCAGGCTTCATCTTTTTTCAGTAATATTTCCATTGTATTTCCACATTATGAAGAGTATTAAGAATATTAAGAACCGGACTATTTTCCAAATAAATGTTCACATAAGTAGCAGTCAGTCAATTTATCTGCTTTGTTAGCCTGCAGATCTCCTAAATAATCTGTAAAGAATCTGGCTGCCCAGGGAGGTGGTGGAATCTCCTTCACTGGAAGTGTTCAAGAAATGTGTAGATATGATACTTAGGGACATGGTTTTATGAGCATAATAGTGTTAGGCTGACGGTTGGACTAGATGAGGTCTTTTCCAACATTTATGATTCTATGATTCTGTGATTTGATAGATCAGTCAAATATTTTTCACATAGTAAACAGCCTTCAATTATCTCAATTTCTGGATAAAAAGTATTTCAAGAACAAAGGAATTTTGCATTCCATTTTCTGATCTGTTTATAGAATTCTCAGACTGTTTCTGTTCTTTCTTGTTTTGTGAGTTTTTTCTTTATTTGTTTTACTGTCTTTTTTTTTTTTTTTTTTTTTTTTTTTTTTTTTTTCCCTCCGATGTCCATGTTGGGCAAGGAGAAAGGAAATAGGAAAAAGAATGTTCTTTTGCTGGCACAACTGAATCCTACCAGGCTAAGGTGTTATGTACAAAAGCACTATCTTCAAAAATCCCATCTGCTTTTTTTTACTATGCTTACAACTTGTATCTCTATCTACTTTGCTTGTGGAGCCTCAGATGAAACATTCCTATTAAAGAATCAGGTTCTGGACCTTGATTCCAAATGTGTTATGGATTTCCATAAGTATTCCAAATCATGATGTCATATAATCAGCTGACACAGGTGGGAGGGCTGCTGAGGGAGAACCACAGCCCCCAAAATGATCCTCTCCCTTCCCAAGTGGTTTCCAGGTTCTATGAGCTCCGCCATTTTGCCTCTGATCGTCATTTTGGACTATATGGTCAGAGACTATCCTTTTTCCTTATACATATATTTTCCATTTTCTCAGATTTATTGCTCTCATTTCCTTTGATATTGTATTGTCTCACTTTTCTTTACCATTTTAATTAAACAAGTTTTCTCTTATCTCAATCGTGCGTCCTCCTTTCTCACTCCTCTACTCAGCCTCTGTGAGAGAAGGTGTGAGGGAGGGCGCTAGTTACTGTCGTGGGACAATCTTTAATTAACCCATGAGAAAATACAAATTCTTTGTTTTCATGTAGAAAAAGAGATATGCACTATGAAAGTGTGAATGCTGTCTGCAGAATGCACTTTTATTTTTTTTCCTTGAAAATTCTTTTGCTTATGTAGGAGTACTCCAAAACTTCTCATGATCATGTAATGAAAGCATGACATTCATATCATCTTTTCTCACTTCATTGAATGACCTTCTTACAATATACTGATGAACAAGAACAAGATCAACAAAATTGTGTGATCAGCAGTAGGGCTGATGAAGATATTCTCAATAAATTATTCTTAAGTCCAAGAATCAGCAGCTTAATAATAGAAATCTAAAGACTATGGAAATGTAGGCAAGTTTATACAATAAAATAAATCAGAAGCTTAAGAGCCTATAGAGTTTGTTCTAAGTTCTTGAGAGTAATAAAAGGAAAAAAAGAAGTAATAAACTAAACATATGATGATTAAGTAAATTCGGACTGAACAAGTTCTCTTTGTAATAACTAATGTTATTCACATTTTGCTTTGTTGCATATTTATTTGAATTTTTATGACTCTGCATAATCATGCAGTAGAAATTGAATCACTTCATCCACTCACATGGAATCTAAGCTCAAGTACAAATATAATTACATACTGACTATGTTGTAATTATATGGTCATTATCTTGAGAAGAAAATGTTATAAAACTTTAATAACCTTGATATTGCTTCTCTTCATACAAAAACATTTAAGTAAACAGATTATGTGAGATACTAATACAGAAGTCACTTACCCCACAGAAATATTATTCTCAGAATTAGACAGCAAGGACAGAAAATGAATGGAAGTTTTGCCATAATTCAGATTAAAAACATTCATTTTACTTGCTGACAGGTAGTTCAGGTAAAAGTACAAAAAGAAGATGATATTACTAGCATTAATATCAATTTCTCTCTGCTCCAGCTTGCTCTGCTCTTCCCTCTCTTGTCCCTAAATGGTGACACCTATGATTTCTTTTCAGAAAAACAGCTGATGAGTCTGATTGCTATTTTACTACTGAAATAGCTAAATTCAATGCTTAAAAAGTTAAATTTCTAGCATATATGTTTTGGTCCTTCTTGAAGTATAGGTTTATTTTCATTAATTATCCAAACATAGATGCAGTGCTAATCTAGAGAGGACTTCTGGAGTCAGTCACTGCTTCTCTTGCCTTTTATTTCCCTGCTATGAAAATATGAAATTCATAGAAAGATCACTGACATTGAATCATAGAATCATAGAATGGTTTGGGTTGGAAGGGACCTTAAAAATCATCTAGTTCCAACCCCCCTGCCATGGGCAGGGACACCTCCCACTAGATCAGGTTGCTCAGAGCCCCACCCAGCCTGGCCTTGAACACTGCCAGGGAGGGGGCATCCACTACCTCTCTGGGCAACTTGTTCCAGCGTCTCACCGCCCTCACAGGAAAGAATTTCTTCCTCATATCTAGCCTAAATCTCCCCTCTTTCAGTTTGTGGCCATTACCCCTTCTCCTATCGCTACATGCCCTTCTAAAGATTCCCTCCCCAGCTCTTCCTAGAGGTACTGGAAGGCCGCTGTCAGGTCCCCCCAGAGCCTTCTCTTCTCCAGGCTGAACAACCCCAACTCTCTCAGCCTGCCTTTGTAGGGGAGGTGCTCCAGCCCACTGACCATCTCTGTGGCCCTCCTCTGGACCCCCTCCAACAGCTCGATGTCCTTCTTGTGTTGGCTACCCCAGAACTGGACACACTACTCCAGGTGGAGTCTCATGAGAGCAGAGCAGAGCAGAGGGGCAGGATCACCTCCCCTGCCCTGCTGGTCACGCTTCTCTTGATGCAGCCCAGGATGCGGTTGGCCTTCTGGGCTGCAAGCGCACATTGTCGGCTCAGGTTGAGTTTTTCATCAACCGACACCCTCAAATCCTTGTCCTCAGAGCTGCTCTCCAGGCATTCTCTGCCCAACCTGTATTCGTGTTTGGGATTGCCCCAGCCCAGGTGCAGGACCTTAGATTTGGCCTTGTTGAACTCCATGAGGTTGGCATGGGTCCACCTCTCAAGCCTGTCCCGGTCCCTCTGGATGGCATCCCTTCCCTCTAGCATGTCAATGGCACCACACAGCTTGGTGTCATCCGCAGACTTGCTGAGGGTGCACTTGATCCTGCTGTCCATGTCGCCAACAAAGATGTTCAACAGCACTGGTCCCAGCACTGATCCCTGAGGGACGCCACCCGTAACCCATCTCCATTTCGACATGGAGCCATTGACCACAACAATCACCAAAGGTGATTCTAAGGCATAGATATTTGTCTGAACGTGATCATCAATACTATGTCACAAATCACTGAAAAATGAGCTGAAAACTTGAGTACAAATATGTATTGAAAAATGTTATTAAAAATTAAAACAGTAATCCTGTGTTTCCACATAAATTCGTTTGACTGATATTTAACATTGAGTTTCGGTTAGTTGTATTAAGAAGTGTTCTTCTTTCAGCTACATAAAACTCTTCCCAACCACTATGGTACTGTTGAAGTGGAAACAGTGCTTAGCAGAGGTATTTCTTAAACACATTATTTTTCCTCTAGAGCTTTGAGTCTTTAAAATATCTTGAATCGTAAGAGACATCTTCATTCATTTGCATGAGCATTCTCGTGATTCTGTAGATGCAAAAAACTAGTTCATAAAAAGATGAAGTGATGCAGCAACAGTTCTAAAGCAGGCTTTGTGGGGAATATGACTCAGATTGTTGCAATTCTCAGTCAGTGCAAGTACAAAGTAATATTTTCCGCATGTATTCATATGCTTCTAAAGATTTTCCCAAATGAAGCAACATTTACCTTCCCCTTTCATGTGAGCAGTTATGTCATGAGTGGCATTGCTAGAGAGGTTTTTTTTTTCAGGCCTTTGAAGACTTTCTTTTCACTGTTCTTAACATTTTACATCACTTACTGTTTCACCTACCCTAGGCTGTTTTTATATGAATATCACCCTCACTGTTATCAGACAAGAAAACTTTAAAAACTACTTTTAAAATGATTGAAAAATAGTATTCCATAATCCTAACTGAACATTTCTATATTTTTAATTTTTAAAGACGTGAAAATCTGCCTTCTTGGATTCAAGAACTTACTGAATATATTCACAAGAGAAGGCTTACTTTTCCCATTGGGGCTTACATAATTATTTTATATATTTATCTTTTTTTGTTTTGTGAGGTTCTGTAAAGGAAAAATAAAGCCGATGATCTTTTATCTTTGAAAGCAAAGAACAAATAAACAACTCAATATTTCACTTCTTTTAAACTGCAAAGGTGAAGATAAAAGCTATTAGACAAAATTTTAATCAATTTTAACATCTCATAATTAAAAAATGAAGATGTAGAGCAGGAAAGAAATACTTTTTTCCAAATTACAGTGTTTTACTTTTTTTTTTTTTTTTTTGTAGTATCAGTTTTCAGTCATGAATAAGCAATATTACTTAAACTTATTTCTTCATACTAAAATAATTAGCAATGAGTTTACACTTGTTTTAGAGAGTAACTGCTGAAATGCTAAACATTGGTTCACATAGTTGCAGAAAAAAATTATATTAGAAGCAAAAGTGCATAATGGAAAATACTTTTTGCCATCAAAATTTTTATCAGTTTTCAAAAGAACATTAAAACTAGAAAGCACAGATCCACTTCTGAAGTATGCTTTCTTTTTAAAAAAAAACAGTGGTGATTAAAAAAGATATAACAAAAATTTTCTGTGATGCGTGACCTTAATTCTTTTCAGAGAAATTTAAGTATGAATATGTAAATCACATATAGTAGTAAATTTGCATGTAGTAGCTACTGGAATAAAGAAACAAATAGGCAGTAAGGCTGTTCAGAATAGACCAACAGTGCTAGGGATTTAAAGACCGTTAAGCACTTCATGGTGTGAAAGATGCTACTAAAAAGGAGCACACAATTTAGCCATTTTCAACCATAAAAATGGGTTACAGCTAGTCCAAACATTTCACATGCAAGTTTGAGCAGATACATTAAATGAGATAATCTGACCTTGTAAAGATGTGATAGAATACCCTTATGGCAGAAGATGGCTGACAATTAATGAACAGGGGAATATTCTGTGTCTTAAAGGAACTCAAACCACAGGTAATCATGAGCAAAATAATCACTAAATTTAAAATGAAAATTGTTTAATTGGACAATTCCTTAACAAAAATCTATGGAAACTAGTAATCTGTTCTCAACACTCTTGGAAAATAGCTGAAGGTTGTTATTATATGCCAGAAATATGTGCTTGCAGACCAGAGATCAAATTGTATCATGGGCTGCATCAAAAGAAGTGTGACCAGCAGGTCAAGGGAACAGATGGTTCCTCTCTACTCCACTCTTATGAGACTTTACCTGGACTCCTGCATCCAGGTCTGGGGCTCCCAGCACAACAACATGGACCCATTAGTTTTAGTCCAGAGAAGGGCCACAGAGGTGGTCAGAGGGCTGGAAGATCTCTCCTATAAAGAGAGGCTGAGAGCTTGGGGTTGTTCAGCACAGGAAAGAGAAGGCTCCAGTGAGACCTTATAGTGGCCTTCCAGTGCTTAAAGAGGGCCTACAGGAAAGATGGGGAGATACTCTTTATCAGTGTAACAATAGGACAAGGAGTAATGGTTTTAAGCTAAAAGAAGGGCATGTTTAGGTAAGACATTGAGAAGAAATGCTTTACAATGAGGGTGGTGTGGCATGGGAACAGGTTGCCCAAAGAAGCTGTGGATGCTCCATCCCTGGAAGTGTTCAAGGCCAAATTGGATGGGACTTTGAGTAACCTGATCTAGTGGAATATGTCCTTGTCCATGACACAGATGTTCCTATCCTATCCTAATATGCCCCCAAAAGGCTGATTGATTCTTGTCAAAAGAAAAAAAAACAACTCCAAATATTGAAGTGTCTCACAAAAGGTGTGATTTTAAATGCTGCTGACATGTAGAGAGCATTAAAATTGCCATCTACACCTAATTTTCTGTTAGGCATGAATTCCACATCACATTTCATCATTACTACAACAAAACATGCTAAATGCTTAAAAATCTAAGTAATTTGCCTTCTTTCTTAGTCTTTAAAGGCGAAATGTCACTCACTTAGAAGAAGCAGGGAATAGGAGGAGAATTGTGTAGTTTTTGTGAAGATGCTCCCTTGAATCAGGACTTATATTTTGAAATAGCAAGGTTCATTTGCATTCTTCTTTCGAGTGAACTATTTCTCTGCTGTTCTGCTCCGATACCCCAGCACTCTTCAGTGCGTACAGGTTATTTCACTGGCTAAGGCAAAGCAGAGAATTTCAGATGCAGGCAAAGGGGTGACTGCTGGCATGAGAAGCCTCCAGGCATCATGGACATGAGATGCACCATGATTTGCTTCTCTGCCTGAAACAGCCTTCCTGCAGGCTTTGCTCTCCTGCACACTGCCCATACTCAGTCCAGCAAGATATAAATGCAAAGTTCGGTGTTCCTGAAAACAGTTCCCATTATATACCTGTTTGTTTAATCCATCACTGAGATGATGCAAAGAAAGGGCCAGAAGAGGACTAAAGATCCCTCACATAAGGATTTATTTCTGGGGGGACATACAAGTTGCTCTTTTCTGGCAGATCAGAGTACTGGTTCTCACCATAGCACAGAGCGATGCCATTTGAAATTGAACTGTTAGGGTGGTCAGGGTGCATTATCCCACAGTTCAAGCTGCATCTCTGCTGCAGCTGAACACCTGTTTGTCATCCTGACCTACCTCAGCTCTTTAAATGTAGAAAGGTGAAAGTCATGGCCCCCTGCAGCCCTCTGGGGCCAGAAATAGTCTCCAGACAATTCAAGAGATCTAAAGATCCTTGTCTTGTTCCAGACAACAAGAAGATCTAAAGTCTGGTTCATATCTCTGTAATCTCAAGTTCATCGTTCCTCTGCCTCCCGCATAGGTCTCACCAGCTCCACTCCAGATGCCATTCCTAGAGGCAGGGTGCTCAGCAGAAGCATGGACCTTGGCTGGGCATGAATGTTGCATCTCACTTTGATTACGGTTGCTCTGAGGAACAGAGGTAACACGAGCTTTGTGGCAATGGTCACAGCAAGGAGAGAAACTCCACAAAACCAGAGCACTTGAAAGTGGGGATAAGTTTCCAGAGTCATCTCTCTCTTCCCACCTCCACAAAAGAGGAAAAGTATCTTTGTCTCATGTGGTGAGGTAAGAGTATATCCATTACTGAAATAGTCTAAGTATGCAGAAGTTTTAATTCTAGCACATGGTTTGATTCCAAAAATGAATGGTCTCTCCTATGAATTGAGCATTAAAAATCCATTTCATGTCCCCTTGGACAAACACCAAACAGGAACTTTTTCATTTAGTGAAATACTGAGTCATTTGAATCAGTGACCTAGATAGAAAATGCACCTGACCGTATCTTTTGTGACTAGTATGAAATGAGACAATAAGTCTCCTGCTATCTTTGGATATCTGTGTAACTGTAAATGTATATTTATTGATCTTGGAAAAAAGTAAAATTAAGCATTTTAAAGAAAACAGACTCACAAACATTTTTCATTTATGAATGTATCATTGCCCTAAATAACAAAACCCTGCCAAACTTGAAGGCATTTTTTTCCCAGATGATCATGCAAATAACTGCTTCAATATGGCTCATATAAAACTGCTTAAAAACGTTGCTTAAGGACACAAAACAACTGAAATCTAGTTAAAATCCATTGCCAAACACTTCCACCTTTATAACTATGAGATGATTGTTTTGGCGAAGCATTTATTCATATTCTGTTGTGTTTTCTTTAATGTAATTTTTATACATAATTTTTGGGGAATCATGTATTTTAAGCAATACCTATTGACAGTAAAAGTAAGAGAAGAATCAGTCACCTCTTTCATTCTCTCAAGTGCTGAGGCTTCCTAGATATTACAGACATGAGAAACACTTTCTCAGAAGAAAAGTGCTTGCACTCAGGCACTGCTGAGGAGGTGGGAGCCTTTGCAGGGGACAAGTGAGTGCTGCTGCCCCTATCCACCTCCCTTCACAGCAGCTGCCAAGAATGATTTCACCCTGTATATGCTTATAAATTATAGTATCCCTCTGGATAAAATTTCCAGAATACAGCAAGACAAATAAGTAATATGATGGGTAAGCTGTTGGCTAAGGGGTGACAGCAAATGGGACTACATCAGGCTGGCAGCCAGTCTCTAGTGGGGTTCCACACGGCTTCATTTTAGGGCCAGTGACTTGGATACAGGACCCGTGGTTGTACTGTGTACAACAATAAATCAGGAGGAGCTGTTGAATCCCTCAAGGGTCGAGAAGCCTTGCAAGGAGATCTTGACAAACTAGAAGGCTGGGCAATCACCATCTTCATTAAGTAGTTGGCGCAAGTATGCGGCGAAGTACCATATTCTGCACCTGGAATGGAACAACTCTGTGTATACCTACAGACCGAGGGACAAGAGCCTGGAGAGCAGTCCCGTGGAAAGGGATTTGGGAGTTCTGGCTGATGGGAAGCTGAATGTGAGCCAGCAGCGTGCCCTGGCAGCCCAAAGGGCCAACCGTGCCCTGGGGTGCCTCAGGCCCAGCGCTGCCAGCCGGGAGAGGGAAAGGATTGTCCTGCTCTGCTCTGCCTGGTGCGGCCTCACCTCGAGCAATGGGTGCAGGTTTGGGCACCACAATATTAGGAGGACATAAAGCTATTAGAGAGCTTCCAAAGGAGCACTACAAAGATAGGGAAGAGTCTGGAGGGCAAGACATAGGAGAAGTGGCAGAGGTCCCTTGGTTTGTTCAGCCCAGAGACGAAGGGGCTTAGGGGAGGCCTCATGGTGGCCCACAGCAGCATAGAATGGGACACAAGTTTTCAGTTAGTGTTATAATAGTTAATAAATCTTATAACAATAACTCGTTTAATTACATGTGCATGTAATCAAACTGATTTCACTGTATCTTTTAATGAATTTTTTAGTTTAGGGTGTGTGGATATTCATTTCAGGATTCTTCTAAAATGTGTTGATGTACTGCTCTTATCACTAGCTTTTGAGTTTGCAATTGTTGTGTTTAACTTGATGGAAAATGTTGCAGATATATTGGATGACACAAAACTATATCATTCATTTAAAAAATAGGAATCAGACACCTTGGGTGAGAAAATCATATTTGCATGACAGTCTCTGTGTCTACTTTTCTGAAAAAGAATCTGATATCTCACCTTATTCCTGCCAAAGCAGTAAGTTGTGGGTTTGACATACATGTACATCATATGGAAGATAGTGTAGAGAATAAAGATTTATTTGGTTAATCTTTATCAAGCAATCAAAAACATTTCAATGAACAGTTACTTCAACTCTCATGAAAGATGACATTCACTGTGCTTGGTTGATCCAAACATATTTCTATAAATTGATGACCATATTTAGGCAGAAGAAATTCTACTCTTTCATGTATTTAATGAGATAATAAATAGATTTCTACTATCAAATATTTCCTGTAAAGCTAGGAGAAAATAATAGCGTCTTACAGTTGCACATCTGTCTTTATTTCTTATGGTTATGGGTAAACTCATAATTTCCAGTCAAATGCAACATTTATTAACCCTTCTTGCTCTAATAGGTAGCTCTGCTGTCCTTTTCTTACTTGATCCTCCACAGTATCCCCTAGGTAGAACTAGCTGAAATGTTGTCTTCCTATTTTCTGGGATGTTTCCATTTTATATGGTTCAAGGTTAGCCCAGATGCATTGAAATTCCTTTTGTCTTGATGTTTCTGGGGAAGAAAAATACAATAAAATAAAATAAAAATACAATATTCCAGGGGAAATTAAACAAAAGCTGCCCCTCCCTCTCCTGTATCTCCAAAGGAACACATGGTGAAGAAGCTGCACAACATCTTTGGATGTCCTGTCAGGCTGGTAAATAGCAACCTAGTCCCCACACTCTGTTAGCTGCCTGTTGTCTCCTGCCTTAGGCTGCAAGTTTTGGCTCTGTAGCATCTGGCTGTGAAGCCCTGTTTTGTAACTAGAACCCTCAGAACCAAACCTCACACCTTGTTTAACATTTTCCAGACCCACATATGAAATCAAGGCCTCTGGAGAAAGGCAGTTGAAGTATTACTGTCCCAAAGCACTTGATATTGAAGGCAATGATGAACGAACCGCCTTGTCATAATTGTGAGTACTTATGTGCAAACTGTGCTATTTTTTCCTATATTGATCTTTTCATCTAAAGCCTCTGAAACTACAAGCCTACTATCTGCTTCGATTTCCTTTTGGCTACTACGGTCTTTGAAGCTATCTATGCACACTTTTCTACTCACTGTACTGAGAATAACAGCAGGAGATATGCCAGTCTATGCTACAGTGCAGTATGAAGATATGAAGCTAAAGGAGATTTCCTTAACTTGGTTTTAAATTGCACCTCTGAAATCAGACAGTACTAATAGAGTTGAATGGTCTATATTTCCATAGAAATATGCCATAAACACATTTCAGAGGATTTTACACTGAACATATTCTAGTCCTATGTTCTGAGTGTTGATAAGCATTTAGAGCTCATTAAGATGATCAGGAGATTTGCATCAAAATTATATTTCTGATTTGAGGTAAGATGTTCTTGTTGATGAATATTCTGCACTTGAGGTGGGACTGTGCCTGTGTTAGAGCTCCGTTACAGGTAACAGGCCTCATCTGCATGAGTCCTAAGTACTGAATAACTTTTACCATATGTTTATACAGTATGGTTATCATTACTATTCTTGTTGCTGAGCTAAGACAGTTAAGTCAATATTTATACCTCTAAACGACTGAATTTTGAATTTCAAACATCCAAAGTGTTGATCTCTAGATTAGGCTTGTTCTCCAACAGAACTGTCTGTGAGAAGTTAGCTATGTGTTCATGATTAAAGCCATTTATAAAAAAGCTCAGCAACTACGTGTCTTTACCATTGTTCCATCAAAAAGGTCAGATGTTGCCCATGTATGCAATATTTCACTGGTATGTTCTCAGATATACTCTTTTATAGTTCCTGTTTTAAATGTAAATGGGAAGCTATTTTGCATAGTTTCAGAGGACATCTCTGTCTGTCTTATAATTCTGTATTTATGCAAATGCATGTAAAATTTCATTTCTAATAAAAAGTAAATTCCACTGAAAACTGCATATCAAAGGCTTTGCTAGAATATATGGAACAACGGTCCCACTGCATAACAGTAGAATGTACATTTTAAAATAATATTTATGTGACACTAAGACTGTTTTTACAATGTAACATAAATAATAAAGAATGATCATGCTTAGTAAAGTAATTAATATTTTAATACCTATTACAGATTATACTATTAAAATGTCATCTATTTCAATATTTATTCATTAGTAGTTGCTTTAAGTCTCTTTGGCATTTACTTCTTTAATTCTCATTTATATTCCCCAGCACCTTCATTTTATTCACAGCATTATAAATCCTAGCAATGTGTTTCATTTCCTTTTTTTTTTTTTCCTTTTTAAAAGATGCTAGAAATCAGTTTTTTTCCTCCCAACTCATTTGGGAGGAAAAAAAAAAACAACTCATTTTTTTCTCCCAAACTCATTTTCTACCAAAATTCCATATTTTATTTCATATATCATTTACAACTTGCTGCATTGTAGCCCCAAAGGCGCTATGTAGGTTGTAAAGAAGAAAAGCCATTTGGAAAGCCAGGTCCTTTTATATTTGTGGTCATGGTTTTGTTGAGAATATCATTGATTATGTGACAAATATGGCTACTTCTTGCCTTAAAAACATCTCTAGGATTTTGGTAGGGTGTATCGCAATGGAATTGTTCTGTGAGCATAATAACAGAAAAGGAGAGAAATAAACAAGTTGACACCCTAATTAAACACTGCATGTTGATACACTGATGTGACACAAAGCTCCCAAGAATATAGACACAGTATCTATATAAAGGTCAATCAAGAATCAAAGCAATGTTTTGTAAGCAAGAAAAGATATTTGTTGTTGTTTCAGAAGGAATTATTCTATTAAAGATAACAATATCATACCATGTATGGGACTAACTTTGTTTCTCAAAGTGAATAACGAATACCTGAAAGCAAAAGTTCAAAAGTAAGTCAATCCACCTTAAAAGTATGTCAGAAGGCATCCTGAAGGAATGCCTTTTTCATTTCAGTATCTCTTTGTGTACTTATATGAAGGAAAAAATGATGCTGCTTTCTGAATATCAGATACTCCACGACTCCTTAGTAGAACTCTTCCTGTTCTTACTGGTTCACATGAATTAATGGTTATATACAATTTTTCCCAACATTTCATTTGAATTTCTTTTTGTTTATTTGTTTTGAACAGAACAGTTGTTTGCAGTTTCCAGCAGGTTATGAACTCGTATCTCAGTATCCATCATTTATGCTTGTCTACTTGTTCTCTACCAGGTTCACTAAATTGCATAGTTATATGAACAGTGTTCAAGCAGTAATACAGTATTTTGTTTTCAATACATCCCTTCAGCAGTTCAAGGTATAAATGAGCTGCTGCAAAAGAAAACAAATCCCATCCCCAACGAAAAATATTCCAAAACAAAAGCCAAAGCTGAAAGACTGTGATTTCAAGATAAACCAAGCCAAACCAAGCAAGTAAACCAAACAAAACAAACAAAACCAAAACAAAACAACAAACAAGCAAAAAGCAAAACACAAAAGCCAGGGTTAGGAATTTACGAATTCCTAACAAATTCCCAAGAAACCTTAGGATGTACCATGAGTTTCAAAGCTACTACACATCTGGTCATTCCAATAATTTAACATAGTCCAAAATATCATAGATTGTTAAAAATCCCCTATGATGCGACATGCCAATCTAAAATTTTCAGTTTCTTCCTATTGAATACTTTACTGCTAAGCAGCTAAGTAACCTAGATGTTCAAAAAACATTTCAAGATTTTGTAAATCGTTGACGATTGGGGGAATTAGTGATCTGTATGCATTGAGTAAAACTGCATTTTAATTTCCCTTAGATATTATTAATTTTTGATTGCTGGTGATACTGCTGACATATTGATGAAATACTTTTATTAGGAATTCAGCTTTATGGCTTTACAATAAACCAGATGTGCTTTTCTTAGTATTTCCTAAAAGCACAGAGTTGTACAGTTTCTGTGTATCATATCCTAAGTGAGGTTGTAGCATAACTGGATAGAAATGGCATTGAGCAGGAGTGCATATGCTGTTATATCTGTTTTTTCTCTTTACTAGGGCAGTAATGTACATCCTTCTGCACAGATAATAGGGGAATTTAAATGAGTGTAAGCAGCTGTTAGAGCTTTAGGTTATTTTAATGACACCCTTACTGTATAGTCAAAATCATCACTTCATGAATTAATGAAGCATTAAAAAATAACAAGATCAAACTGAATAAATAGCTTTGCTTTTTGTTACCTTGTAAATAATAATAGATATCTTTTAAAAGTAGACCCCAGCAAAGATACTGATGATGAATCATATAATAATGTTTAGATGCAACTCCAGATAGCAAAAAAAAATTCCAGAAATAATCAAAGCTGTCAGTTAATGAGCCTTGAAACAATTGTCTTGGGAAGAGGGAGTATACTAAAACAAATAGCAACAGTTGTGATTTGTGCTAACATTCATCATATATGAGCGAAAAACAGATGGAAAGCATGAAATATTACCAAAAACTTAGTAAGGGGACAGACAATAGATAAATATAAAAGTCAGATATTTAGGGAAACAACTGTATATTGCAAACCTGATCAAAGAGTTTACAGTAGAAATTTTATTATATAGTATATTGTTACA
>VXAV01011084.1:27650-41285 GCA_013399715.1 Alectura lathami | reverse complement strand
CCTGTTTGCACCATGACATAGATTCCTTTCTTCTGGTACCTTTCCTGTGTCCTCCCTAAAATAAACCAAATGAATGAGTCTAGTTTTATTTCAACAGCTTTATTTTTCCTTCTGTGGTCTGTTTCCAGTCTCTTGTTCTGATTGAGACTTTCCTTGCCTTGCCTTGCCTTTCCTTGCCTTGCCTTTCACCTTTCACCTTGCCCTTCCAAATCTTCTGTACTTTAGGATAGCTTTTATATTGCCTTTGAGAATAAAACACTCTTTTTTTATTCTCTATTTTTCTTCACACATATCCCTCAGTCTTTAACCATACCTACCAAAAAATGCACTCACTGATATTTCCAGTTCCCTTCCACTTTGGAGCAGTGACCATTGTTTAGTAGTCTACATGATATTTCTTAGACTCTTTGCTTGTCAACAAACTCCCAAACAAAGCAAAGAATAAATCTCCAGAAGTGTGGAAAGGCATGAAATAAAGAAAAGTTATTGTAAATTAAATGATAATTTTTGCTCAATGTAACCGTTAACAGAAGTTAATGGAGACTTTGAATATCTACCTTATCGTATTGCCCCCCTCAAAAAAACCCACCTATAAAATCATTCCGTGTTAATGGTTTGTCTTCTACCATATTTAAAAAATAATTTGTGATTCATTTTCTGAGTGCCTGTGTTTAAAGGGCTGTTTTGTTCAAAACAAGATTGCTGTGCCTCTCAGTCTCTGTGTGTACACACTTCATGCAACGTCTGCAATTTTGTTTCCACTCTCCAACAACATGAATTTTACTCAAATTAGGCATATTCCATATTGTATGTTATCTGAGGCTTCCACTCAATGCTATGTGAAACTCTTTCTCATAGTTTAAGGAACTACTGAAAATTCCAAGTATGCCATTCAAATGAAGATGTTGCTGTAGTTAGTCTCTCAAAATCAGTATGATTTTTGCTCTATTTCCCTTCTGAGTATACACAAAAAGACCCAAATAAACTCATCTGCTCAGAAACAATTGCTTCTAGTTCATCAGGGGCTGAGGTGTTGATTCATAGAAACTATGCATAAAGGTAAACAACATCCAGTATTTCGCTTATCTACTGCATACACAACAATACTCCAGTCAGAAACCTTTATGCTTCCATTTCTATCCCCAGCCGATTTGTGGAAGCTTAATATTTAGAAAAGTCAATATTAGGTCAATACACAGGAGACCATGAGGCACTTTTATGTTGTATTTGTGATTACTCCTTAGAGGAATTACCTCATTCTGAACTGTAGATTTAAAGTCTTGGTTTGTATTTATTCTAACCACTGTGAATAACTCTGCATTTGTTATGACTGAACATCTCTTCTTCCCCTCTGCCTTAATACTGTCATGTTATTTTGTAGGTTGGTTCTGTTCACTTTTCTGGTTGCCCATCTACCATTATGACTACTTAGAAAACTGATAAATCACATAAAATTTAATCTAATATAATGCAGTAAAAGTCAGATAACACATATGGGGATTTTCTGAGGCTTCACAATTTTGTTGGACAAAAAGAAACAGCAGGAAGTTACAATCAGCAGGAAATACATTGCTTGAAGACTAACAGATGATGCCTCATCACAGTACAGTAAGATGTGTGGTAAATCATCTGGAAACATGCCGTACAACCCAGCAGGAGTTGTTACTGGGCTAAAACCTTCTATTCTGCCAAAGGCTGTGCACATGCATACATGCGCCCCACGACACCAGAAAAATTCAGTTTTGGTAATCACTGGAACTCTCTTCCATCAAATGCAAATCATTATGTTAAAGATAAAAGTCAACAGTTTGTTGGTCTTATCAAGCTAGGGGAGCATGGAAAAATTTATATACAACTCATCTCTCTTTCATGGCAAACTAAAGCACAGATGAATTCCACCTGTACACTAAGCTTTATAGTAGATTTTACTGAGTGATTTCATCTTTCCCGTGTCCTAAGAAGACTTTTTTAAGTACACTATGCCTAAGATATAAAGTATTCAAAATAAAATAAAAAAATCTGTAGAAGTCCAACTTTTCAGCAATCTGATCTTTACTCCATTTAGCGACTGGCACATTTAAAACACGTCTGCAGCAATCATATTCTCATTGTTTAACTTCATTGAAGATGATCTAAAGAAGCTGATTCATTTGACTCATAAAGAGTTTCACCCTGACTGGATGTTCTTAGAGAGAAGGGATTAAGTTGTTGTGATGAGACAGGAAAGAAGTAGGTCTCGCCAGAGCCATGATTTGTAAAGGATCAATCATATGGTGAGTTTTAAAAATATTTTATTAAATTGGAAGATGGTATCTTATCACAGCAGTGGCCCATCAAGTTCTTATAAGAATTTGCTCTTCAATAGAATTATGTTTCACTCTTGTTTTCAGCCAGCCGCAGCTGGGATTACCTAAAGTGATGTACAATCTGCTTTCATTTGTTTCCTGTTGTCATGGAAGCACACAGAATTTCATACTCCTCGGGATGGCCTTTACTGATATTGGGCTCTCACACTGTTGATTGATCACGATTGATCCATGTGTGATCCTCTCCTTAGAGGGAGGACTTTGAAATGGACCATACTTCACGGGAATTAAGATGTTTCACAAATGTACAATTTTCTTTCATTGGTGACCAATATGCAGTTATAGCCCTAGCAAGAATCAGCTTGTGCTCCAGCATCCGTGTAATAAATATTAAGACCTTCATTTTCTTGTATACCTTCTTACAAATCCTGGATAACAAAATAGGTGTGAAGAGAAAGAATTATTTATTCTGCTTGAATTTATATTCTTCTTGAATATGTATAAACTAGGCTACTGTAAAGTCCTGTTTTGGTCAGCAGTGTCTCCTGAACTTCAGGTGCAAGTAGCTGCTATAAGTGAAGCTGGGTAGAAACGACCCTTTAATCCTTAGTAAGAGATGAGTTCTGATGTTACACATCTTCTTTCTGAGAATAATTTTCAGAAGCTTCATTGCTGTCTGTGTGAACTATATGCGAAATTAAAAATATTTTTTGTGAAGGTACAAGTTTGCACTATACATTGCCACAATCCTACACATTCAGAAATTCCCATTCCTATCAACATTCAAAATATTGGGTAAAACAAGTTCATCCATACATGGAAAATGACAAATCTGTTTTCTTAATTGTACCAGACTGTTGTCCAGTGAAAACAGTATCTCCTTATTTGTGGTATTTCTCACTAGAAATGAATTTACATTTTATAGCCAGGAGTTTACAATCTCTGTAGGACCAACTGGTCCCTTTGCCAGTATCAAAACAAAAATTAGAGTCTTGTCTGCATCAAAATAGATGAACTGACCATGTAGTACTGAAAATAGTAGAAAACTTACAAGTCATTAGTCTTTTTAAATCCAGGTATCACTGAAATCAAGTTTTATTGAAATATTTTGAATTTTTCAATACTAATTCACTGTATAACAAAGCATTCAAAGCAGTTATCTGCCATATTTTTTATAACAAACTTTTGATACTCCAAACTGTTCTAGAGGTTGCCTTTAGTTTCTGGAAGCAAATCTTATCTTGCTGTTAGACATAACTGAAAACTTATTTAACAGAACATGGGGGTATAACCTCCATGTTAAAAGAAAAAGGAAATTAGGGCTAGGAACAATTAAGAAATGATTGCCTTGTGAAGAAAAAGATAAAACTACATGTAGATCATTTCATCCAACAATTCAAAAATAAAACTAAAATATGTTGGTACCACAAAGATAGGAAGAGAAACAGATTTGTCTGTCAGGTGCAGGCTTATAAGTAGCTGTAACGCTATTTAAACTCAGAAGTAGATTTTAGATATTATCTTCATTAACTATGTGCCTCAGCCTTCTGAGAATCAGTAGAACTGTACAGCAAATATTTTCCTTACCATAGCCACTATTTTCAATTGATTTTGAATCAAGCAAGATGCTACACAATGTGAGCATCAGAACCTGGAGTAGATAGTGATTTCTTTGGAGATATGAAAAATATTACTTCTGTTGCATTTTGATTTGTGGATGAATTCAATAGAAGGAGAGATATTGTATGATATGGAAACTCATTGTCAATCACGGTTCCACTATAGTGGATGAGAATTGAGTGTTTCCTAAACTTATTTGGGTGATTATATAACTTATGGCAGAAGAGACGTTTTAATATTATAAAATTAGTATACATTATTCAGGAGTACACATTCAAATTTTACATTCAGTGGAGAAAGGAAGTAAACAGAGCTTTTTTTGATCATGTTTACAAGTTATTTTTTTAATCTTTAATACATTCCTAAAAGAGAAGTGTACAGCACAGAAAGGTCCAATAAATGCTTATTTGAGGCTGCACAGAAAACTGATATGTTCACCTGCCATACCCTCTCAAAATGTCCAAAGAGGTTTAAGCAAATTTAATATCTCACATACCAAGGTCAGCAGCAAATAATAGTAATGAACATAGCCCCCTAAGTAAATAATTTCTCATTTACAATGCTAACACTGCTCTTCATTACAATTTCACTGGCAGTTCTAAAAGAGGCCAGGAGGCAATTCAATTACTATTCGATTGGAATGCAATTCTGTATCTAAACTTTGAGGGCTTTTTTCATGTTTCTTTGTTTGTTGCTGTGTTTTTTTTTTATTATTTATTTTCCTTTATTTTTCTCCTCTTAGCAAAGAAAATAAATCTTTTCCATCTTCAGAGACTGCATGAGGTCTTCTGGCTATTTGCTGTTGCCATGTCAACTACTTTGCTCTCAGTTGTTGCTATGTCCTTATATTCTCATGTTGGAAATTTACCTGGAGACATATAAAGATGATCTTTCCATAGCATATATTGTCAGACAAAGAGAGGAAAGCGGGTATGACTGTCTGTCCAAAGGTTTATGATAATAATAAGTAAAGGGGAAGATAAGAATATAAATTCAATTCATTCGTATTTTATTTTTAGTTATTTCCTTCTTGTTCACTTTGCTGTCTTCTAGTTTGTGTTGCCTTTTTTTCCTGCAGGGCAAACAACTAGGTAATATGCCATTTGTAGAGTAAATAGTCCATGATTTATGGTCCCCTAGAGATGCCCCCAAACTACCCTGAGGATACTGGACGATGTCCAAACCTTTGTTATAGACTGCCCCTGAAATAAACTGTCAGTGACTAAGAGCTTGCTCATTTCTACTATACATGCTGATAATGCATTACCATTTCCATAGTGTGGCTCAGCCTATATAACCTTTGTTCTGATATTACAGCATGGCAAAATATGGGACTTAATGTTTAAGAAAAAACTCAGAACAGAGGACACTAAAAAATAACTTACAGTTTTG
Organism: Alectura lathami; assembly: GCA_013399715.1. Lineage (NCBI taxonomy): Eukaryota > Metazoa > Chordata > Aves > Galliformes > Megapodiidae > Alectura > Alectura lathami. The sequence goes on along the minus strand of VXAV01011084.1, from coordinate 35,967 downwards.
CCATGTAATCCTATTTTTGTACATCTACTGACAAATGTAATAACGACTGCTAGCAAGCATCTGTTCTTATTTGTCTTTGCTCCATAAAAGTGTTGGGAAGCATTAAAGATTTAATGCATATTTTAATTTATGCTTGCACTTTATTAATATGCACAAATATTATTCTGCATATTGTTTGCATATTCTTACATTTTAGGTTCTTCTTTTCAAAACAGCATCCTAAGTTGCCAAGAGTGAACTTAAAATGTATTTTTATGCTATCAGTTAGTTCAAGGCCTTGGCAAATCACACAGATAAAATCTAAGTATGTATATTTTCACCTGCAGCTTGTCTTAAGAAATCAAATATGTACAGTGAAGCTTTATATGTACAAATACCAATCTCTAAATTCAGTGTTGTAAATGTTAGGTCTACTTGGTCTCTGCAACTGTTGCATATTTGTACTTGCTTTTAAAAATATTTTCTCATCTACAAAAACCTCTTTATCTTGCCATTCAAATACTCTAGAGCACAATGTACATACTGTTTGTAAGTACATTGTAATCTTGTCTTCCATCCTGCTCATGTCCCTCTCTCAGATGGACTTGAGACTCATATATCTTTCACCTCAATCACGTCTCTGACTCCATTTCCATTTTCTTTCTGACTGAACTCCCCAAACTGATGTTGGTCCTAGTTCACTTCTTGCCTTGCTGAGGATAGTTGTTGCCCCTTTTACCAACACCTTGCTTACTCACCATGTCCAGACCCCATGGTGTGGTGCCATGTTAGTGAGGGCGCAGACACTTGGTTCTGACCTGCCTTCCCTTGGTAAACTGCTGTCCTTCACTGCTCCCTGACAGGTGGGCCTAGAGCTGAATAAAGCAAGGGACTCTGTGGCAAAGGTCATGTCTGTGAGAGTGAGGCATTACCCAAGGAAGAACACGAGACTGAAGACTACTTAGGGAGACTGGAAGTGCACGAGTCCCTGGGATAAGACAGGATGCATTCAAGAGTACTGGTAGAGCTGGACTACATTGCTGGAGCCCACCTTCACACTGAAAAATTATGGTTAATTGGGGAGGTTCTAAAGAACTAGGAAAAGGGAAATACCAGTATAACAAAATAATCTTTTGAAGAACAGATTAGTCAGACTAACCTCAGTTCCCAGAACTCCTATGGAGAAAATCCTTTGGGAAAAAATGTTCAAGCACATGAGGAACAAGAAGGTAGCAGGGAAGAGACAGCATGTAAAGACAAATTCTGTGTGGCCAACCTGGAATTAATTCTGGAAAGATACAACTGATTCAGGGATAAGGGAAGAAAAGTAGATGTTGTTTACTTGGATTTTCTTGTGGCTTTTGATGCAGCCTTCTACTGGCTCCTTAAAAGCAAACTGGAGAGATATGGGCAGACTACAAGGTGGGTGGAAAACTATCTGGACTGCTTGACTCATAGAGCAATATTCAGTGGCTCAAAGTCCAACCACTGCTAGCTAGTAGTGTTTACTCCAGGGTCAACAATGGGGCCATTAATGTTTTATGCCTTTATTAGTGGCCTGAATGATGAGATAGACTGTCTTCTCATCAAAATCATGGAAAACATCAAATTGTGGGAAGAAGCAGATACACAGACAAGTAGGACTGCCAGAAGGATCCTGATAGGCTAATGAAATGGTATTAGAGGAACCACCTGAATTCACCACCTGAAGTCTGGGACCTTTTGCAGGCTGGGGGCTGGCTGGAAAGTAAATAGAATCAATAGCTCTGTCAAAAATTACCCTTCTCATGAAGAAATTGAAAAGCAGTGCACCTTTGCAGTGATGATAAAGTATCTGCATATTGAGATAAATTAGCAGATGTGTAGATTGGAGGTCAAAAATGGTGATCCTTTCCCACTATTTGGCACTGGTGAGGCCTTATTTGGAACACTGTGTCCAGTTTTGGCCTCCAAAGTACAAAAAAGAAATTGACACACTGGAGTAAATCCAGTGGAGGATCACCAAGATGACTATGGGACTAGAGCACTACATGTATGAGGAGAAGCTGAGTGAACTATTTTTGTTCAGCCTTGAGACAAAGGTCTAGTGGGGCAGACCGGGTCCTGATGGCATTGCATTTAAAAATACTTCCCAACTACCATATTTCTTGTCATCATTAAATCCCGCAACAGTTTACAAAGATTTTCAGTATCATTATTCCCACTTAAAAGATAGACAAATGAAAGATTAACTGGCAGGCATGTTGTAAACTCAAAGTAGAACAAAATTATGTGTAGTCTACAGTTAGTGCACTACTGAGTGGGAAATACTGTCAATTTACTCTCTTCCAGTTATTAGACATGTCTGCATTTACTGTAACCATTTACAGTAGAAGAATCTATATGGGACAAAGAAAAAAGCCCCAGCATTCTCTGCTTTTTATATCTTAATTTTTCAATGTGCAGGCACAGTGCTGAAGTGAAAGTTTAAAGACAGGAGAAAACTAACGTAATATAAAAATCAAACTTTGATGGCAAACCATGGGTCCACTTAATTAATCAAACTTTCAAATCACCTTCTCTGCAGGATTCAAAATCCAATCCACAATAATCAATTCCAGGGTGAACATCTCATATTTCACACCATTAAAATGCAGCACAATAGCATGTTTCTTATTTTTTGAAGAAATGGAGCTATTATATTCATCAATATGCATCTCCAAGGGCAAGGAGTCTTTATTTTAGTTTAAGCAACAGGTCTTTCACATCATAAACTAGATGAAGATTGAGAGGAATGTTTGCAGTTATTGTAGGCTATGGTGTTAAAATGTAAATATTTATAGGCAATTAAGTTATTTAGACTTGCATTGTCCTAATTTAAATGCATTTTTAAACATGTAAATTTTTAAACTTCCAGTAAAAACAAGAATCAGCATTTTAGACTATCTTGACAATATCCACAGTCTTGATTAATAGCTGTGCTAATACCTTACTCCAGCTCCCAGTGGGTGAGATTGAATCAAGTAGTCACTAACACAGATGTTTGAGAAATATCTCTCCTTCTTCCTAATCTCTCTCCATATGATGAAAATTGTTTCATGTTATTAAGAATCATTTTCAGCCAGTCAGTTCATCTATACATGCTTTTTATGAAACACTAATTAAGTATCTCTATTTTTGCTAATGGTATACACAGAACTAGGCACAGGGAGGTATTTGATTTCTGGTCCTGGCCTCTTCTCTCTGATGAGAGCAACCTTGACAAACCAGAACAACCTTCTGCAGTTGCCTCAAGGCCATGCTTAAAAGTGGCATGGTACAAACAAGTAAATTCAGAAATAATTCAGAGGTACTGACTTTTAAAGACACAGTCAGAAAAGAGATCATTAAATAAGCAGTGTCTTCAGTGGACATCAAATAATTCACTCTGAAGACAAATTGCAGGAGTACCTCAGCAGCTGTTCAGTCCTCCAAAAAACTGACAAGTCCCTTTTCTCATGTGGCTAATCACAGAATTATAGAATGGTTGAGACTGGAAGGGACCACTGGAGGTCATCTGGTCCAGCACCCCTGCTCAAGCAAATAAGAGTCTGGTCAGGGTCTGATGGAATAAAAAGCATGATGTCTACATTTCTTGTCCCCCCCCTTCAAAGATATACCTTGAAATATCGTCCCATCTTTCTTCTCTGAATTATTTGACATCCTACTTCACTGAGTTTTCCGCACTTCCCGGGTTGCATTCCTGTGCTTCAAAAGCCACCAGTGACCAGTGCTGTCCCTCAGGGATCGGTACTGGGACCAGTGCTGTTGAACATCTTTGTTGGCGACATGGAGTGGGATTGAGTGCACCCTCAGCAAGTTTGCGTATGACACCAAGCTGTGTGGTGCCATTGACATGCTAGAGGGAAGGGATGCCATCCAGAGGGACCGGGACAGGCTTGAGAGGTGGACCCACGCCAACCTCATGGAGTCCAACAAGGCCAAATCTAAGGTCCTGCACCTGGGCTGGGGCAATCCCAAACACGAATACAGGTTGGGCAGAGAATGCCTGGAGAGCAGCTCTGAGGAAAAGGATTTGAGGGTGTCAGATGATGAAAAACTCAACCTGAGCCGACAATGTGCGCTTGCAGCCCAGAAGGCCAACCGCATCCTGGGCTGCATCAAGAGAAGCATGACCAGCAGGGCGAGGGAGGTGATCCTGCCCCTCTGCTCTGCTCTGCTCTCATGAGACTCCACCTGGAGTAGTGTGTCCAGTTCTGGGGTAGCCAACACAAGAAGGACATCGAGCTGTTGGAGGGGGTCCAGAGGAGGGCCACAGAGATGGTCAGTGGGCTGGAGCACCTCCCCTACAAAGGCAGGCTGAGAGAGTTGGGGTTGTTCAGCCTGGAGAAGAGAAGGCTCTGGGGGGACCTGACAGCGGCCTTCCAGTACCTCTAGGAAGAGCTGGGGAGGGAATCTTTAGAAGGGCATGTAGCGATAGGAGAAGGGGTAATGGCCACAAACTGAAAGAGGGGAGATTTAGGCTAGATATGAGGAAGAAATTCTTTCCTGTGAGGGCGGTGAGACGCTGGAACAAGTTGCCCAGAGAGGTAGTGGATGCCCCCTCCCTGGCAGTGTTCAAGGCCAGGCTGGGTGGGGCTCTGAGCAACCTGATCTAGTGGGAGGTGTCCCTGCCCATGGCAGGGGGGTTGGAACTAGATGATTTTTAAGGTCCCTTCCAACCCAAACCATTCTATGATTCTATGATTCAATGTCAGTGATCTTTCTATGAATTTCATATTTTCATAGCAGGGAAATAAAAGGCAAGAGAATCAGTGACTGACTCCAGAAGTCCTCTCTAGATTAGCACTGCATCTATGTTTGGATAATTAATGAAAATAAACCTATACTTCAAGAAGGACCAAAACATATATGCTAGAAATTTAACTTTTTAAGCATTGAATTTAGCTATTTCAGTAGTAAAATAGCAATCAGACTCATCAGCTGTTTTTCTGAAAAGAAATCATAGGTGTCACCATTTAGGGACAAGAGAGGGAAGAGCAGAGCAAGCTGGAGCAGAGAGAAATTGATATTAATGCTAGTAATATCATCTTCTTTTTGTACTTTTACCTGAACTACCTGTCAGCAAGTAAAATGAATGTTTTTAATCTGAATTATGGCAAAACTTCCATTCATTTTCTGTCCTCTACTTCTCAGAACAATATTTCCGTGGGGTAAGTGACTTCTGTATTAGTATCTCAGATATTCTGTTCACTTAAATGTTTTTGAATGAAGAGAAGCCATTCTACAATTCTATAATTCCTCTCTCACTAGGTGGAGTCACATGAAGAATCTTTCTGTTTCAGAGCTCTGGGCATTGCAAACTAATTTTACAAAAAGACACGTGTTTTCTTCTCAGCAATTCACAATTTCTACTGTGAAAATATTACAATAAACATGATCGCTAAAGTCAATTTCCAGCTTAAATTTATAAAACCTGGATATCCTTGTGGTGAGTTTTTTCCCTTTGAGGGACTTAGACTAAGTTGCCTTCAGCACCTGTGGCAGGTCATAACAATGCAGTTCAAAGAAAGAGAAAAATGGACCTCATTTCAAAGACAGAAAATGCACTATACAGGCTTCACTCTTATTAAACTGAATGCGTACTACAAGGTTTGGAGCAGCTTTCCAATCTTAGTGTTTTCTATTAAAGGCCAACTGACTACCCAGCAAATCTGAAACAGGAGCAGGAAAGGCTCTCTTCTAAGAGAGAAAATACAAAGGGACTCTAATTTAAGGGAGGACCATATGGATACAACTTTTATAGTTTCAGCTGGCTTGTTGTCTTGACAATGAGGGAAAAGACAGTTGGGAATGATAGGTTTTGAGAACATTATGAGAACATTTGAAGATATTTGTTAATTTTTATTATTTCCAAATGTTCACACTCCCTTCCCAGTAGACTTAAAGCCTTCTCACATTCTTACTTACAATGGATCAGTCCCTGTTTGTCTTGGTTTCATTTCCTCTGTGAACTAAGCTTTATAGTACTTGCCAAGTGGAATCATTAGATTTTCCTCATTTCTCGAGAGCCACCACCCTGGACCATCTAGCACATTGAGGAGTTGCTCCAAGTGAAATGTCAGCCAATAAAAAAAAATTTCTAAAAAATGCAATCTGTGTGGTGACAGTGTAGAGTGGTTTCCAAATACTGGATATAGGAATGGTAACAAAAGTGAATGAGGCTTAAGGGATATGCCACAGGAAGACTGGGATAGCAAAATAACTTGCACTTCTCAGGCCAATTCCTTCTTGTCCCATCTGTTCCTATTCTGCCTGAAGAGCAGCCTCTCATATTGTATTAAAGTTTTTCTGCTAGGCTTCAGTTTAGCCCTTTCCTGTACTATGCTCACCACCTCAGAACTGACAACTTTTTTTTTTTTTTTTTTTTACTACTCTATCTTTNTTTCCTGTACTATGCTCACCACCTCAGAACTGACAACTTTTTTTTTTTTTTTTTTTTCTACAAACCAATCTCCTTTGCTTGGGGGCAACCAGAAAACCATTCGCAGTTTTGATACCCATCTCCTCCAACAAGCGCTTCTTGTACCATCACTGGGTCACCACGAGAGATTTTGTCTTTAAGGTGGAGAATGCAACATGTATTTGTTGTGGTGTCTGTTAGAGTGCTATGACTTTGTTATGGTATATTAAAAGAAAAATCGTTTAAAAAGAAGAGGAAATTTAGTTATTATACCATAGCATTCTCAGAAACCAATGACTAGATAAGGAGATTTGATAGAATGGGAAATGGAAAACATTTCAGATTAGGAAGTGAGTCTGAAGGAATCTTTGTCATTACACCTGTAAAAGAAGTCCATCAGTGTTTTTCCTTCTGTTCTCTAAGGCAGTGGTTCCCTCAGCGATAACTCAAAAGCCCCGATTCTTCTGGGGTATGTTTACTGCTCTGACATCTGCTAGAACGATAACGTAGTGGAATGAAAGAATTCAGGAAGACTTGAATGGATAACGCGGTCATGGATAACTCTGATACCTAGGTAGGAAGAGCTCGCTGGACATGTGATAGTTAATGGCAACCTTGGTGGCAGAAGCCATGAAAGTGAAGATGAATATCCTGAGGGGAGCGAGGAAAGGGAGCAACACACAGCATCTGATGGGGAGGCTGTTCCCTCTGGCTGAGGCAGAGGTGTGATGCCATTGGGGCATTCTCTGGCAGTGTCATACCACATTTTGATCACTGCTGTTTTCACTCAATTAACAAAACTGTAGCTGTTTATTATGTAAAAGTTTGCTATACTCTTAATCATAATGCTGCAGGTAAATACTCCTATAAAAGCTTAACAAATAAGCAATTTGGGAATACTGGAATGTTTACATGGATTTGCTAATACAGAATTCTTAGAGTGTAAATGTAAATCTGTGTTAAGTGCAGCTGCACTGACATTTGAAACTAACAGTGAGAGCAAAATTTATGTGTTTATGTTTCTTGATGAATATAAATGAAAATCTCATTTCTCCCTCCTCTGGCAAGAAAATGAATTCAGAAGCAGTGTTCCTCAACAGAAATCAGTGTATGAAAAATGCCAGGGTTTCCTAGAAAGAATTGTCACAGGGGCTGTGTACAAAAAGAAATGACTTGGGAACATTTAAAATTTCTCTTGTCTTGAGAAGACAGAATAATTCCCTTTGATGTGTTTTTATGCACAGTCAGGGATATGTGTTTGACTTTTACTCATGTATTAAGACATTCTCATTTTTCTTAAAAATCAGCTAGTCAGTAAGAAACTTGATCACACTAAATCCCTTTGTTAACTTCAAATAAACATGTATTCCATTCAAAAGATACACTACAGATTTTCTTTACTTGCAGTCAAAATCAGTGGGAAATGTGGCGACAGAAGCCCTTGCATTAGGTGTCTGTGTTTAAGGTAGCATTGCATTTCTTAAATACAGTCTACAGGCATTATAATGAAGCTAAAATGTATTGCTTTTGATTCTTAACAAAACAAGTAAACAGGACAATTATAACAGTGAATGTAAGGAGCACATTTATGGTTACATAAGATACAGCATATGATTTTAGAAGTAGAAATAATTACTGTGCAGAGGAAAAGAAAAGGTTATTAAGAAGCCTAAATGGTCAAAACATGATTGAAATATGATTATTATTAATAATAATTCATAGGATCTTTCTATCAGTATATTTTACAGGAATCTTTTATCAATGCTTTTTGTATGTAATTTTAATATACTATTGTGTGGTATATGTGAGTAAATAATGAGTAACTCAAACCTCAAAAACAGGTAAGAAATTCTTCAGTTTAAAGTACACTCAACCAGGTATCTTCTAAGAAAATTT
>VXAV01011084.1:16568-27544 GCA_013399715.1 Alectura lathami | reverse complement strand
TGACATTCGAAATAAGAGTTGAGAGTTTTTTTCTGTTCATTAGCATTAAGTTATTGTTTTAAATGAAGAAAGAGTTATGTAAAATTCAGAGACTTAAGTCTGTGGCATAATATATAAAAATTAGGTTGACACTAGGGAAAAAAATCCTGAAAAAAAAAATATATATATAAATTTGCAAAGATTCATGGAACAATTTGATTTTAAAATTCTTGCAAGCTTTTTAATGTTCATAAGCAAAAGTCTGAGTTACACTAACTCAGAAAATCTTGTATAAGCCAAAATCCTTTGCAAACACATTGTCAAAATGCAAAGCTCTAAACTGCAACCATAACAACACATTGTGTACTATCTTTGTTTACTTATGATATTAGTTCTAAAAGTGCTAAAATTCTTAATCTATCAAAACTTCAAGGAAAGGATTAATTATGATGTTTTTATTTGTTGGCCTTAGCTTCTTAAATTGTTATTATTTATGTTTTAAAGAACTGCTTTAATTGCTAGTACACTAAATGCTGCCTGTCTCTATAACAGACAGAAAATCATATGCAGTTTTTTTTTTTTTTTTCAGTTAAAATACTTGAGAGAATAACATGGTGCCAATTTTTAACTAGGTTAAATATATTAAGTAAGTAACAGAGGAACAATTGGTAGCCAATTAAAATAAAATATTCAGATTCAGATAAATCTTTCTGTAGCTTGTAAAATGCTACTCTTTTCCCTCTCCAGTTACTATTTAGCATCATGGGTCACAAAAGAAGTTCAGCTAAAAAAACACACAAAATAGAGGGAAAAACAATTACATACTCCACAGTATTAGGTTGTTAAAAACAAATTGGCACTGCTGTCATTTACTTAAGGTATTCAATAATGAAAATAGTTTGAAAATAACATAGAGACATATGGGAATGATTTAAAGAATCATTAATCTTATTTTGTAGATAAATAAGCTTGGGGAAGTAGTGATAAAGCGGCTTCTAAAAAAGTCTTTGAAAATAAGTGATAAGGCTAGCTATATAACCAGCAATTCGGCAGTTGTCGTTCTGTCCATTGCCTTCTGCTCTTCAGTAATTCATGCCCTGTTACCTAGCCTGGTAATAGATCTGAAGTTTTCGTGTTGTCATAGAGTAGAGCCTCAAAGCAGTGCCCCTCATGGGAGGACACAGCTGACCCAAGTGATGGGGTAGCAGCAGTGTAGTTCCTGCTTCAGCATACACACTGGGGTGTAGGCATGCTACTCTGCTCGTAACAATGTGATGTCCATTGCTCTTCCAAACTCCACACCCCCTTTAGGGAACTGGAGATAAATAATGAAGAAAACTAATTTAGAATTTGAAAAAAAAATAATGGTGGTAGACCTGTCTCAATGTGCTAAAGCAGTATCCAGAAGCATGTTGGCAAAGGGAAAGTCAATGAAACAGCAGGAATTACACAACAAATGCAGCAGACATTGTGGAATTTCTCATTCCCTTTATAGAACAACAACAAATAAAAAAGGCACTGATCCGTTCATTGACCATCAAATCAACTGAAGATAAGGTGTTAAAATCTCTAAATGGTTTACAAAGTTATTTTCTCATCATTGTTTAATTTTGTTTCTTGCTGATGTCAATTGTTCTACAACACTATCTGTTTCAGTTTACATCACATATCAGATCAAATTTTATGAAGATACAGACCCTGCTACTCCAATTTAAAGTTTAGATTTCCTCCTATTTCTGAAGTCTTTTTCTGCAAATGATCTTCACCCAGAACACCTGAATTTGCTTAGAAAAAATTAAAAGTAAAGCCACTTCCTTCATACAATGAAGCAAGGATGATTTCCAGGATTAAATTTCATGTCAGAAATCTCTCTCCACTCCACTTTTATCTTTCCTTCTCTTATATTTATAACAATTACCTAATTATTGTACATTAGCCATTTATTTACAGTAGACTATATATATCAGATGTCTCAAATTATACTACTGAATCTGACGGTTCTTCCAAAGGAAAGATACATTTACCAAGATGGTTAGGCTTGCTAAATAAATGTTTCAGGTAAATGTACAAGTAAATCATCCCCTATTCTTTGTATAGGAAAAGAGTATATGTTTGGAATTCTTTTTGATTCATGATCAGTATATTTAGACCTAAAGGCAGTAACTGGAGGTCAGTGTGCAACCCACTTAATACCTGGTAATCTGATGATTTTCTGTCAGCCTTCTTTTACAAATGTGATTAGCGCTAATGGCAAAAACAACAAAGTCCATTCCTGTTCAGTATTCTCAAACTCAGCAGGCACAGGGAAAGGCATTCACTTCAACATCCCCACTAGGAAGAGAAGAGCAAGACCATTTATTGGCCAAGCAAATCTATATGATGCTTAGAATGAGTATATGAAATTAGAGAACTATGAGAAACTATATAAAAAATTCTCTATGGGAAGAATGAAGAAAGGGAAAAAATCAAAGTAGGGAGGGAGGGAAGGAGGGAGTAAAGGAAGGGAGAGAGGAGGGAGGGGAGGAAGGGGTGAGGGAAGGGTGGGAGAGGGCAAGTTAAATGGAAGGAAAGAGGTAAGGGATAAAAGAAAGAGGAACAAAGGAAGGGAAAATGACAAAGCTATATGCACTTCTGATACAATGCCGAATAAGGTATAGATACCTCTACCTAAAATGATGCCAATGTTGCTCCAAGTCCTGGTCAGAGCCTTCAAAATATATGCAGAACAAGTAAGCACAGTTAACCTATATCTTGGACATTCTAGTCAGCTGTCCAGAACACAAATAATATTGCCTAGAATTTTTATATTTTCGGTGATTAATTTTTATTCTACAGTGAACAACTTCTGTAAAAATGCTGTTGATCTTACTTCCTATTAGACAAGTAAGTGTTAACAGAACTTGAAGAATTTGATATTTTCAGATGTTGCAACACCTCCATACAAGTTAAATGATGTATTTCACCTCAGGAAAATTCCTCTATCAGCCAAAATGACTACCTCTGTTGTATGTAAGCACAAACAAATTAGGATTGAGAATTAGCTATAGGATACTGTTTCCTTTAGAAGATTGAGTTGGTAGTTGGGAAGAAGGAGATGGTAAAGTTGAAAGTGACAGTGATGGAAGGTGAAGGACTTGTTTATGAAGAACTCATTCTGTATTTCCAGCAGTAGGACAGAGCTCCAAGAGATATGTAAGGATAGTGCACCTAGTAGTGATTACTGCTGATGTTTTCAATGAGTTAAGCATGCTTCAAATATGTAGCTCAGTCTTTCACTCTTTTCTTCTAACTCCATCAAATTCTCAGCATCATAAACTATTTTCAGCTTGGGTGATACAATTCATTGTACAGCAGAGGTTAAATCATGGCTGACTATGTCACAAGGAAATGGAGCAGCTTAGAAATAGGGCCAAATGCAACACAGCATTTAACAGGATTGAAAACTTGTGAAAAAGTAAAGACAAAGTATGGTTGGTTAAAAAGTCCATCAGAAATAATGTTTTATGTGGATTGTAAATGATCCATATATATTATAGAAATGTATTTGTGCATTAAAAGTTTTATATTGAACTATATATAGCATTCAAATGGGAAAAGGTGTTGATAGGAAGCAGAAAATGACAGTAATATACATAGAAAATGAATGAGAGGAAACAGTGTGGCATATTTAGAAAGAAGAGATAAAATATGCACATTTCTTATCTAGAAAAAGAAAATACAGAAATACAATGAATAACGATTCCCTGGAAACTGTCAAGAATTCACAGCTACATGTAGCAGCAAGTGGTGAGAAAAAAAAAATCCTAGATTTTACTTCTCTCAATAAATATGTTATTTCATATTTTCTGCGTTCAGCAGTACCCAAAAATATATTTTCAAGACACAGGAGCCTCACTATTTATTCTCTTTTCAAAGTTCTCGCTTCCAGCATCTCTTTCTTTAATATTTCTCAATAAAAGCCTCATCACTCTTTGGGAAACTGGAGGAAACATGAAATCCTCCAACAAGCTCCACTTGTCCACCACTTTCTTTAAGTCTCACCTTTGAAGGGGGTGACATGCAAGCAGTAGTTTTTCAACATATTTCTGCAGATAATGTAACAGCAGATACATTTGTGACATTTATTGTGGGGCTTAGTGCTGTCAGTAATGTATTTAGTGCTACACCAGACCATGTGGTATTGCGTGTACCTAACATCTGCTACTTGTCATTGCTCAGCCACTTTTCTCTCCCTGCCAGTTAACACCCTGTTTACCTTGCCTGTAGGGCTTAATTCAGAAGATTTACTGGGTCCTAAAATACTCCTAACAGTGTAATGCCATTATCTTCTTTTACTCAAGGGTTACAGCACTGGACTTTGATTTCATAGACTCAGATTGAATGAAAATAAACAAACAAACAAAAATGAGCAACCAACCAAGGCAAAAATAAAATAAAATTAAATTACAAACAACAAATCAGCCCTCTTTTGTCTGCAACTAAAGAATTAAAATCACCTGTTTGACAACTGAGCCCTAAAATATAACCGTCTCTCTCTCTCTGGCTAGCTTAACATTCAATTACTCAGGCGGGTACATTCTTAGACATACGTGAAGGAGGCCAGTGGGGAGGCAGGATGCCTAAAAGTCAAGCTCATAGTGATCAGCATTACTATAACTAATTCCTTTATGCATCTAATAGTTATGACTGAACTGAATTATGGTTCAACATACAACAGTGGTTCTTTTTAATTTTCTAGAAAGAACAGATCAAAGTCTTACCTCACTGTAGCAGTTCTTTTTGTGAAACACCTGTCATAAAGTACACAGCAGTCAAGCACCTTAGATGTGATGAATCTAACACACCTGCTGGCAAACCTAGCAATAACAACTTAGCACACTGCAAGCACCAACTTTTCTCCTTGCTGCTCTGCTAGCAATCACAGTCCCCAGCTGTCGCCAGCGAGGGACCTGTGTGCCAGCCCCAGGCAGTGCAGTCCCATGGCACACCTGCCGCTTGTGATGGCTGCTTCCAGGTGACAGGCTGGGAGCTGCAGGGGCCATGGCTCAAGCACAGGTCTTAGTAACTCTGACACTGTGGCAAGGCAAGCAACCAATTGTGGTAATGTCTTAATGCACCGCACTTAGATTTGCCACTGCAGACTGGTACATTAGCTGCCACAGGGAAAAAATTCATTCCTTTATGCTGGTAATTAGGGGACAGCTAAGTCAGCTTTGTAGGTTTTTAAAGACTGATGTTGATAATTCAGCTTCATGAAGTGAAGGAGGTCTAAAGAAAAAATGTTTCCATTAGTATACTTTTGACACTGGAAGGGAAAATTGTTTGAAAAAAAGAAAACAAAACAGTTGCTAATGAAACTGTATTTTTTGCAGACAATTTAACCTAGTGCCACTGCTGAAGGTGCTCCACACTTCTTTCTCCTACCTCTTTATTTAATGGCCACCCTCCGCTGTGTGCAGGCACAAGCACTCAAGCGGGTTGCATAGTTCCAAAGTATAGAACACACGGACTATTATTTTTATTTTCTGAGTTAGATTTTTTTTAGGGAAACTTGCTTCATGAAGAAGGATATAAATATTTCCATATGTTTTACCTGATAAATTATCAATTGCCAGAAAAGAATAGTATTTTTTTTTATTTCTCCTGATTAGCCAAGTAATGCCAAGTAATCGGCATTATTTCACATCTCTATTGCCAAGGCACTTACAGTATCAGCATGAACAGTGACCAGCTGACCTTTGGATTTCTACTTACATTTCAGCAAACTATGTGATGGTCACACAGCAATACTTTGCATGCAATGCTGTTGTCACAGTCCGTGTCTTTGGCTTCCATTGATTTCAACGGCCTTAGGACTGAACTTCTTAGCAGGCTATGCCATTACAAGAAGTTTCTCTATGCAAATCAGCAATAAATGTGCTAAGAAACATTGTTACAGTGGAACTAAAGGAAGAATTATCAATGTGCTGTGAATTCAGTTACAGTGGTAAAAAAAAATCTTATGCAAATCCAGCTTAATGAGTAATGTCGAACACTGTGTTTTAGTAGTAATGTCTAAACAGTCCTTGAAGTAATCCATCTATCTTATGCATTACACCCTAGTGTACGCCTTAGAGCTGTACTGCTGCATTAGTGTTTGAATATAGCGGCACAACATATTTTTTTTCTTTTGATTTTGTGATCCTGTTGTGCAACAGTACAGACTCACGTCAAAAGGAGTTTAAATAGTTCCTTTTACCTTGTTTCTAAAGAGGATATTTATATAGCCAAGTTCAGGGGAAGTAGTCCCCTATGAGTATATTGAAATCTTTCATGGCACGCAAGCTTGAGCCTTCAAGTAATGTAAGAAAAATTGCAGAATATAATTACCAGGATGCAGTAAATCTGGAAAGAAATATTACTTTCCAATAAGTAGTGTTAGAATATACACATAGATTACACATTTCTGCAGCAGATGTATCTGTGTCCAGCTGGTTGAGAGCAGAAACATTTTCCTGTGCCACTTTTGCAGATCGTATAGTCAAGGGTACCCTGTTCCACTGCTGTGAGCAGGAGTGCATGGCTAACATGCGTAGCCATTTCTGCCTCAAAAGCAAAAACCTTACCTGTAAAGAAGTGCAGAAGAGAAGAAAGATTGGGATGGAGTACATATGTGTGGATTACGTGTCTTGAAGAAAAGCAGTCTTTGGAAGAGCATTTCTTTCTTCTCTGAGTCCCCATTTGTTTGCTGTAATTCTGAGCAGTTATATTACCAGAAAGCATCCAACTGAGGATCTTGAGTTCCTGTTTCATGGAGGATAATTTCAGCAGTACTTGTCTGAATGGTCTGTAAATGGAGCTGAGCCTACTGGAAGTGTGGATGTAACAGCAGGTAACCAGTCACACAAGTGTTTTCAGGATTACAATGCTGGGCATTGCAAATCCTGCTCAGTCAGGATGCTCTCTGATCTTTACCAGAATTATGTGGAGCTTTTGCAATTTCACAAGTAGTCTGGACATAGCTTGCTATCTTCTTGGCAACAAATAAATGCAGAGGAGAGAGCCTTGACTCTTCCTTCAGGGGGAAATGTGGCCAAAGGGATATTTTAAAATGCCTTCACCTTTGCAGACAAAACAAAATTGTCTTTTAGACATTGAGAGAGAAGCGCTGCATCAAACCTAAAAGCATAAGGCATAGAAAGATACACCATGGTTAACTACTTAGTCAAGAAGCAGGCCAAGATGAATGTTAGACACTGCGTAGAGAAGAATATTGAGTGTCTGCTGAAGCATAGCCTGCTGATGGAGAACCTGAAGAACCTAGCTCTCCCCTAGCTGACAAGGAATGGGTAGTAACTAACAAAAATGTCATCTTCAAAGACCAGACAAAGCAAGGACAAGAGGTGTCCAGGGAACATCTGTCAAATACCAAAACCTCTTATCGCTTGATAGCTGGCCTGTGAAATTTGAGAGATGCACCCTCTCTTTTGCAGTACCTGTCCTCTTAGCTGGTACAGCTGTCATCATCAGAGAAAGCAGCACCAGAAGGAAGGCACAGACACAAAATAAGCAGTATAACTGGGCATGTTGATCTGCTCCCACACACATTGTTCTGCCACATGAAGCCTGCCTGAGATGCATCTGGAAATGACAGTAATGTAAATGACTTGGACCCAGAAACATTCCAGTGGTAGGAAGAGAGTCCTGGATAGAACTAACTGGTTTATATCTATTAAGCTATGACAGAATTAAGCTTTTTCACTGAGGACACAGAACAGAGAGATGTCCTGAAGCAGTTTTGAAAATACCTTCATGCAACTCTGTTCATGTCCTTTTTCTAGTCCAGGAAGACAATGAATCACCCACAGAAACTCTGTCCTTACAGGATTTTAGGATGAGCCAAAAAAATCAAGCTAAGAGACTTGCAGTGGTTGCTGATAGTACATGTTGTAGGCAATGCCCTTTAACTCAACTCCAGGATTTCTGAGCCCTGTACTGAATAGGGCTGAAGAAAGGAAGAGGAGAACTAGGTTGATGCACCAAATGATCTCCAAAGAAAGGCAGATGCCATCTTGGTCTCTGCCTGAGAGTGTTGGTGTATGGCTATATATCATCATAAACAGGTGAAAGAAAAGATGTGCTCTTGCTCTTTGTCACTGGAGGGAAAGGAACTTGATACTGTAAAGGACCATTTCTGCTCTGATCATGCTGATGGAAGCAGCAAAGAAACACAACTATGAGGTGGCAGATCTCTGGGAGCAGACAACACTCCAGTGCTGCTCTTCATGCCAAGAGAACAGGTGAAGAGATCAGTGAATGCCAGCTTCTATGTCACGTATAAAACCAATAAATGTGTGGGAACCTGAGAACATCCAAATAGCACGGATGCTGAGGTTGTTGACACAGCCATGTGGAAAATCTGTGTGCATAGAGATGTGGGGAATGCAGTCTTACAACGCTTTACCTTTGGTTTTGCCAGGTGGACTGGAGGAAAAAATCAAACATTTTAGTGTTGCAGAGTTTGCTTCACTCGCTGAACAAGATACTCCGGCAGCTGTCACAGAAAAGAAAAGCCTAGACTTAGCAGTATGATCCAGGAAAGGAACCAGTGTGATAAACATATTGCTGATGACAAAGCTATTCTAGAGAATGCCAAATCCCAGCCTAAGCTAGCAGCATTAGTTACTCCAGTTTCTGCAGAGCTGTGAGCCCTGCTGATGCAAGATAATAACGATACTGACATATTGTTAGCTGCTTAAGGTAACTAAGGCAGAAGGAAAAGAAGTCTAATCACTCTGCCAATGTGTTCTTCAATTCTAAGTGTTCTCTGCTTATCTTCCTTTTAATGGCTCCTTTAAAATGTCACATGACTAGGACTGAAAATCATAATAATGCATTTCCATTTTATTGTATTTTTTTGTTTTCTATTTACGCTTTCTCTGGGGGTATATATATTCCCTGTTATACAGAGGAAACAAAAATGATTGTGTAAAATACCACGGAATTCTTACAGACAGTCTGAAAAATGAGCTGACCTAATACATTAATTTGATACGGCAAATATAGTCTTGGTCATTTTTAGCTGCTAATATACAATAACTGTAATTACAGATTCAAAATAAAATATTTACTTTACTTGTGACTTATAAAAGTTTATGTGAACAGTTATAAAACCACCTTCCATATGTGTAGGCTATGAATTGTTGTGGGGTAATTTTAAACAACAAAGTGTCTGGAACTTGTATTGATATATATGTTTTGTACTTAACAGCTGGATATTTTTGGCTTAAAAAAGCCTCAAAAGAGACTCTTGAACACAACACAGAATTCACTGCAAAATCAATTCCTGAAAAAAATAAAACAAAAAACCTTAGATTCCAGTTTGACAAAATATTCACAAAGTTGAATGTCTTGCTCTCAGTGTCTTAGATGGCATCTTCCCTAGATACAGGGAGAAAAAAACATATGAGCATATTGTATAAAACTTTGTTTTTATTTTATTAAAACAAATGGGAATAGAAGTCAAATAATGACTACAGATGAAAAATAAAGTAAGTTAAATTGACAAACCAGTTAAAAATATAAAGTGCTAATTGAAATATTGACCGCTATAAAGTATTTGCTCTAATTCACTTTGGACATGCACCAGTGAGGAAAGGGCATTGCTTTTCAAAGAAATCCATACATAACGGAGGAAATTTGTAATTAAATAGAGTAGGTTGAGAAACACAAATTGTTGTTTTTAGAATAAAGCTGATTTTAATTTTGCGTTAAATACTTCCTCATGAAGTACATGTTCTGTTAAGGTTAATTCAGTACATAATCCCTGCATTGATTTTAGGACTAGCATTACTTCTCATTAACTGACAAAAATAAATTACACTACAAATATTCTAATAATGTTTTTACCATCTCAGATACCCTGCCATGTCTTATGCATACCCCTTGGTTTATCTTGGGACAGAAAAGGAGATATAGAGGCTGCTCAATCTGCTGCTCCAGGTGGATACCTCTTGGAAAGAGACAAAATTCACTCAGTCCTTGCAGTGTTGTGGGAGTATAGAAAGTACTTCCTCCTTAGTTTTATAGATTTATGGACACAGATATGTGTTCTATGATTTTACCTTCTGAGAAGGTAACAACTGCCAGAACTGCCAGCTTTACTCTTATCCAGTACTAGGTGCTAAAGGCTTTCTCAGCACTCCTGCTGAAGATGGCATATTTAATGACCCGGATCCAGAGAAGGGGGAAAAAATAGTCACAACATAGCCTAATGGTGAAAACACCTCTCTGACAGACCAGGTTTATTTTGGACAAATGTTACAACGAGCTATAGAACAAAAAAGATGACATAAAACACAGCATTAGTCATCCCAGAAAGGTGTCAGAGCTCTCAGGTAAGAAAAATTTTTAGTCATGACAGTGAATTTAACTTTAAACAGCAAGATGCCTTTTAACATTTCAGGCCAGACATCAGCTGAATGGAGTTTCTTTCAATCCAGCTTTTAGGCATCTAGACAGATAAGTGAGTACCTAAAACATTTGGAGGACACAAAGTATAGAGGTTTATGTTAAAAGGTACGGGACATATTATGTTGGATTGTCTGCCTTAAAGAAGTCAAAGAGCACAGATAATGGAAACAGTGAAGTAGAGAAAAAGTACCAAATGACAGCAATGAAATGCTTTAATTTATGCCATGCTGAAAACATACACGGAATTCAAACTTCTACTGCAGCCAGTTCCTTGCCTTACCATTTCTTATTTCCTCATTCCTTATCCACAAAGTAAAGTATAACCTAAAGTTAAACAGTGATACTCAGTATTTACTGTAAAGAGTCATAGCAACCTCTAATATTTCCTCTGCATACAGGTTAACTTTGATAGCCTTTGCACTTGAAAACTCATTCAGCTCACGTCATTGAATAGAATACTTATTCTTAAAAAAAAAAAAAAGATTTATGATATTGTGCTAAGCTATTGAAGAGTAGGAGATTCAAGAGCCACTGTCCTTGCAGTT
>VXAV01011082.1:24879-47327 GCA_013399715.1 Alectura lathami | reverse complement strand
AAAAAATTTCAACAGTGATCTGAAGGTAAGATTGGTATTATTGACAGAATGAACTCGAACTTTCAAAAAGAGTTTGACTTTGAAAGTTACACTCCTAAGACACTTTAGGGAATAAAACTGTTCTAAGATTTATTAGACATACCATTTACTCCATTCTCATATGAGATTAAATGAATTAACTGAAGTAACAACTGAAAGAAAGCCTGCTTGAAGATCATAAATTCGTAACTGACAAAACCAAAGTAAATAGAGGAAAAATATTTTTCATTATTTTTTTTCTAACACAAGTAATAGAGGACCATGGAAGGTTTTCAAGTTGCGGGGTTAAAAACCAAATCTAAGTAGTGCTATTTCACACAGTATAAAACAGGATTCTGTTGAGTTCATTCATTTGAATGCCAGGTGTTTTTAAAAGTTTTTATAAGAATGACTATACAATAGAAGGATAGCGGGGCTACAGCTTCTGAGTGTCAAAACCACAGAATGTCCTGCTCCTCTTTTCCATATTGTAATCTGACAAGGCCTGCCCAGTGGAACAGTAAGGCAGTGAGGCAGTGAGGCAGTAAAACAGTGAACCTCACTTAACCCAGGAGCAGAAACATTGAGTAATGCAGGACAACTGAGACTTTAAAGACAGACAGTATGTTATCTGATGGATTCAGCAAAGTTAAAACTGTTATGCTCAGCATCTTCAGTATCATAAAAGACTTTGCTTCACCGAGGCCCACAGATATTAGTAGCGTCACTTCTTTCTGATTTGAACCTTATCTGTTTTCCTACAATGGGTTGTTTGGACTTTGGAATTGCATTTTGAATGACATTTTTTGAGTGAGAGATCTACTAATTCTATTTAAAAGATTAATCCCTCTAACTACAAAGCATGATTGTATTTGCCTTATGCTTAGAGAACCATTAAACAAGAATGCATAAAAGAAAATAAAAAAAAAAAAAAAAAAGAAAACAACAATGAATTAAAGGAGAAAGCATTAAACAGATTTTCTTTCTTCTAGTAAAAATTAAAAAAATGTTAACAACAGCAACAAACTATTAAACAAAAATTAGAGAACCTTTAATTTGGTTCGTAACTGTTAAGTCACCATTTAATGACACTTGATACAGTGAGTATTCAACAGACCAGTTATGTTTTTTTAATCATAACTATATAGCAATTTTATTACAAATTTTAATTTCTTTAGTAAAGGAACAGAGCCTAGTAAGACCTTTATTCAGTAGGTAAGGGTATGTAGAAGGTGAGTATCTGCTTCTTTAAGGGTAATGGGTCAAGAACCTTTTCCAAGGCAACAAAAGAATAATAAGAAAGGCAGGAACTGATGAGAACCGAATAGTCAGAAAAGAGACAAAATATAAAAACATTTATACGAGCAGGGTTGTCTGATTGTGGATTTCTGGATAGAGATGATAAGGAGTAAAGAGGGAACAATAAGCAAAAAGCTGACACACAAACCTGACAAAGCAAAAATAGAGATAATGACAAGAAACAAATCTCCCAGTCTCACTAGCTGATGAGGTATCAAACTGAAGGCACCACTTTCAGGAAGATCAACTTGTACTTTGCAAATGGTAAGCTTGTGAGCAGGGGGCAGGCAGAGGTCCAGACTGAGGTAGTGCCTAAACCGCAGAGCTCTTCCAGTCCTCAGGGAAATGTGAAGGCGAATGGAGGAGCAGGAAAAACAAAGTGGGGGATAAGTAGAAAAGAGTACAAAAGGGCTAGTTACATGTAAAATAGGATGAGTCTGTACATTCGTCTGGCTGAACCCTGAGCCCGATCCTCATAGTCTGTCCTATCATATTTTTTCATTAAATCTTAACTCTCTCTCTCTGTATCACACTCTCCTGAGTGCATGGCAACTACTGCTGAGAACCTGGATGTGGATGAGTGAAACAGTGCCAGCTCTTGGAGTTAGGTCATGGAATGGGCACCCTCACCTCTGTTGCCAGCTGCCAGAGTGAGGGCAAAGTCTCAGCACCATTTACTAGTGGGACCTGCGTGTGTGTGAGTGGGATTGGTGCCAGCTACTGGAGCAAGTGAGGGACCTGGTGTCAGTAACTGGAGGGGACATAGCTTTTGGGATATAAGAAGGGTCTTACAGACTTTGTGCCCAGGAAACCAGCTACTGGAAGACTGGCATGGGTGAACTAGGTAACAGCTACTGGATTCATGCCAGGAATCTATGTGCCCCTGGCCTGTGGTTCTAGCAAGTGGAGCATGCGGGATTTGAGCATGAGCTACTGGAACAAATGGGGCCTCCTGCTCCCAGCCGCTAGGGCGGGAGAGGTGTGTTTTCCCAAACCAGCTACTGTGGGGGACCGGCATAAGTGAGGAGAGTGTGGGACTCTGCACCAGTGACAAGCAGGACTGAAGATCAGTTCATGTGCCTGGTGTTAGCTGTTGGAAGGGAACTGTCTCTATCTACACTGACCTGGTGTGTGTGAGATGCACGTGTGTATTCACTAGCAAACTTCAAGCTGGTTTAGCTGATGAATGGATGTGGAGTTGTTGGAGCGGGTCCAGAGGAGGGCCACCAAAATGATCAGAGGGCTGGAGCACCTCTCCTATGAGGAAAGGTTGAGGGAGTTGGGATTGTTTAGCTTGGAAAAGAGAAGGCTCCGGGGAAACCTCATTGCAGCCTTCCAGTACTTAAAAGGAGCTTACAGGCAGGAGGGGGACTGATAACAGGTAGATAACAGGACACAGGGGAATGGGCTAAAACTGAAAGAGGGGAGGTTTAGGTTGGACATCAGGAAGAAATTCTTCCCTGAGAGAGTGGTGAGGCGCTGGCACAGGCTGCCCAGAGAAGCTGTGTATGCCCCATCCCTGGCTGTGTTCAAGGCCAGGCTGGATGGGTTCCTGGGCAGTTTGATCTAGTGAGCTAGTGGCTGGCAGCCCTGTCCACGGCAGGGGGGTTGAAACCAGATGATCTTTGAGGTCCCTTCCAACCCAAGCCATTCTATGATTCTATGAATTCACAGGGATTTCAGGTGGGTAGTGTGTCCATGCAGGTATGCCTAGGAGGACTTGTCAATGTGATATGCATGAGGGACAATGAGTGTTTGCATGTTTACAGCAATCTTGAAGCTGGTCTAGCTGGCAAGTAGGCAGCCCATTAAGAAGCTATGAGGACTTGGGTTTTGGGCAGGGGTGCTGGATGAACAGAGGGATTGTAACAGGTACTTGAAAGATCTGTGAATGTGTGTATGCTTGTTCTCTGTGTGTGTAATTTCAGTAGTGATCTTTAATCTCTACGAGATGGAGAAAAGGAATGGGACATGGCTGCCTATGTTTATGTTTTACATTAATCCTGTTGAAAGTAGCCCTTGGCTGTAACAATCTGTGTGACTGGCCACATTAGAGTCCTGCTTCTGTGTGTGTGTGTGTTTATGTGTTTAGTATACTTGATCAGCTTTGCTGCTGGTTGAACCTCCAAAAGGGAGAGTGGCAGGTGCACCCTAACAGGCTGGGCAGCGACCTGGGTACCCATGTGCTGGGCTGGGATGGGCACAGGCATCCAGACAGGAGCGGTCCTGGTCTGGAGTGGCTGGAGGAAGTGGCCATGCTCTTCACCTCGTTTAACGTTGTATTGCTGCATTGTGCTTATATGTTTTGCCTGTATTTGAAGTATGTTGCACTTCTTACTCTGCTGTAGTTATATCAGAAGTATTAAAAATGTGTTCCTTTGAGCCTGATGCCTGTTTCGGGACTATCTGTATACCTGAATTCCAAATAGAAAGATAAGCATGTTGTCTCGCATCACTGCCAGTGCTATACAATTCACAAATTAATATCCATATTTTCAAAATTTGATTTTGGAGGCTAACCTGATAAAGATTTAATGCTTGCAGCTTTGTGGATTGTGTTACATTTTTGCCTAGATGCACTGAAAATACATCGAATTGAATATCTTTCAAGTATCTCTGATATGTCTAGGATTTTCATTCTTCCTCCTTCCCCTCCCATTGAAAACTCATAATTAAAATACATGGCTTTCCAAAAAAAGCATACATTTTCTTTCATATGCCTTTCAGCTTTGGAGTAAGAATAAGTTACTTTGACAGTCTGCATCTTAGTATAACAGAGGTGAAAACACTTGCACCATCACCAGTGTATCTGTTCATCTTTTCCTCCCTTAACAGCTTAGTGATGAAGACATTAAAAAGAAGCTGTGCAAGAGTAAAGTTTTAAATTCCTGCTTTGTTCATTTTAGATGAGGAGTCTTCCATAAGCTAGGGAAGTATCTTACTGACAGCTGTAGTTTTCTATCATTTCTCCATTTCTACCATTTCTCACATTTCTATCCTGAATGTAAAAAAGAACTGGTATTTTCCTTGACAGCAATATACTTTTATGAAAGGCTTTGTTTTGTTGAGGCAGCTATCTTTGCATACAAATCAAAACACAGGAGTAATCCTCAACTAGGTCAGAGAAATGTCTCTTTATTAGCTATAAAGGGCACAGTGATTAATAACTCAGATTACATCAGAAGAACCTCACCTTGAGGGCCCATAAATTACATTAAATAAATGCCTGTTCTAGACATATTGAAAACATCGCATAAGCAGACTTCTAAATTCTGACCACAGAGCATGAGCATGCTCCCCTGAAGTTTCAAACACCATTTTAAGCTTAGCCTTCAGAATGCACTGTTAAAACTTATACCCCATATGAATTACAAAGAAACTGTCAATAACAGAATTAGTTTTGTCTGTCCTTTATACCTTATAGCCTCGCATAACTTGTTTAAAACAAATCTGTCTTTTGAGAATTACAGTTTCTTGCATGGCACTTGAAAACTATAGATAGGATATATAAATCCTTAGCTCTGCAAACTCTGTATGTCCACTTATACATGTCTCTGTTTCTTTCTGCTATAGCTAACACAATAATTTATTAGCATTAATAATGTACAATAAAGTTTTCAGTAAAATTTTGCTTTATATAATAAAAAAATTTTTATTATGTTAGGTTCCAAGCTTAATTTTTAATAACTAAACCAAAGCTGTTAAAAAAAAAAAATGTTCCAAGAAGACTTGGGGGCTCAATTTTTGTTATTTTTCGAGAGTTACAATGTTCAATTGAAACACTTCCAGCTAGTTGTACTGGTGGGAGGAGGAAGGGGGAGAAATATAAACATACTCTCTCCTACTCGTGTGCTTAAGTACAAACCCGAAAATTTTAAATAAATCAATGCAAACCTTCAGTATTTTCATTGCTCTATAGGCATGTGAAATCCATAGATACCTTATTAAATCTCAGCTTGCAGCTAGACATCTGCTTCTGCCCAGAGAATATCAGTCCTGAGCAGATGGTATAAATAAAGCCTGACTCTACGAAGTCGTTAGAAGATTATGCTTTCCCTTAAATATCAGCTGATTCAGAAAGGAGGAAATGGGGCGAAGTAGGGAACATTATTGAAGAGATAGGACAAGAAGTGGAAAGCAAGGGAATGTACCTTCCTCATTCTGAGTTAGGTTGAGCTAGATCAGAAAAAAGGAAATTTGATCTAGAAGCAATAGGGTAATAAAGGATATTCCTCTTCTTTCCTACCTCTTTTGTGGATACCCACCTCCAATCTACTAACTGCTATGTGCTCTTTGTCCTGCAGTATCTGTTCCTTGCTACATAATATTTAAAAGGCAGGATCAGAAGTCTATTTTAAATATTTTGTAAATCCTAACCTAAGATTACACAAAACAGTAAGGCAAGGATTCACCAGTGGGAGTAAAAGAGAAATTGGAAGAGATGCATTATGAAACGAGGAT
This sequence comes from Alectura lathami, assembly GCA_013399715.1. Taxonomy (NCBI): domain Eukaryota; kingdom Metazoa; phylum Chordata; class Aves; order Galliformes; family Megapodiidae; genus Alectura; species Alectura lathami. The sequence goes on along the minus strand of VXAV01011082.1, from coordinate 41,549 downwards.
GGTTTGTCCCTTCTGAAAAGGGACAATGGAATCTGGAAAACAAAGCAAGATAAAAAAAATTATTTTACCCAAGAAGCAAGAGGTGTTTTCTTCCTGAATGTCAGTAGCTCGAAAATCACTGAGCCTGTGCAAGAATCAAATTTAGGCATGAAATATTTGACTTAAATCTTGGCCTAAATAGATGTGAGTGGGACATCAGTAAAAATAGAAACTCAGTGGTAATTTTCCATCTGTAAATAAGTAGCTAAATAATTATCATGAGTACTGAGTATCTTCACTGCTTTCTTGTTTCTGTGTGTGTGTGGGGGTTTTTTTTTTTTGGGGGGGTTGTTTGTTTATTTGTTTCCAACTAAAAGGGTGCATGATTCATCTGACTTAGATAAGATACCTTCAAGCTGAATCTCAAATTCTCCGCTATTCATTCAAAATTCCTATTCAGTTATATGAAAAGCAACATGAATTGAATTAATTAGATTCTGTGAATACCTATTTTTCTCTTTTGTAATGAAAACAAAAGATTCAGAAGTCTGGGATATATAAAACCTTTCGATACACTAATGTTAGTGTTAAATCTAAAGTTAGAGCTGATTCCCTTCAATGACAACAAAATGAGAAATTACATGCTATAAACTAAAGAATTGTTTTTGTATTGAAAACATTCCATATTTCCAGAATGCTATTTTTCATTTTACCAGAAAAATAAAGGATTTATTTTGTAACAAGGAAAACGTGCATGATTTTGTTTACAGCCTAGTAAAATCTAAACCAGATTATTGCATACATTAAATTTGATCTTGAAATCATTCTAAGTGGCTTTAGTTTCTCCTGAAGTCCGCTTAACTGTAACAGTACTAAACTCAGAACATGCTAAAAATGTCATTAAGAAATAAAAATACTGTAAGACAGTATAAACACTGGATTTCTGTGCAGTTTCTGATTCAGAGAACGATAAACTTTCCATTTTAAATTACAGCTAACTTAAAATAAATCTGACTTCAGACATTATAGAAAGTAAAATGCCAAGACAGTGTTCTTATTTTGAAGGAAAGAATGCAAAGTAGAAATGAAGAAGTTTATATTGATTTTTACTGAACCGTTCAGAAGGTGAAGTCTCAGACTGTATGTATGTAGCAACCCACCTGAGAAGAACTTGAGTTATCTAGCTCAGGAAATCTGAACAATCATGTGGACATATTACTGAATCTGCAGATTAGGAAAATGTTTTAAAAGGAAGAAGGCTAAATGAGGAGGAAGATGTGGTAACGTCTTCCATGGGAATACATACACAAAATGGATGCCACATGGTAATGATGAAGAAGTGGAAGAAAATCCGTAGGGAATACTGAAAAGAAGGGAGAAGAAATGTAAGAGAAAGCATCTAAAGAACCACTGAAAAGCAAACAAACAAGCAAATAAAGAATTGTCAGTTATAAGACCTCCCAGATGAGAAGCTGAAGCGTCCAGATTAATTGCAGAGAAATTTTGACTGTCTTGGCTAAACTAAGAGTCAGTTTCATTGAAGTGAAAACCTGCTTATATGGGAGACAGTCTGGTGCCACAGGCTGTCTTCCAGTATTGCTCAATAGAGTGCAGCAGGTACTGCTGGGAAGAAGACAAAGAGATGTCATAAATTATTCAGATTAGATATAAGGAAAAAGTTCTTTACTATACAGATAGTGACGAACTGGAAATGGCTGCCTAGAGAGGTGGTGGAAGCCCTGTCCCTGGAGACATCCAAGATCAGGCCGGACAGCGCTCTGGGCAACCTGATCTAGCTCATCTACCTGTAAGTGTCCCTGTTCATTGCAGGAGAGTTGGACTAGATGACCTTTTAAGTTCACTTCCAACTCAAGCAATTCTACTATTCTATGATCTTCAGAGTTCTTTTTCAATGACAAATATTTTGTAGTTCTGTAAGGTTTTCTCTTTTGGTAGGATATTTTTGCTTGTTTATTTTAATTGGCTTAATTTAGCAGAAAATATTTTGAACTTGCACATTTTTCCCATTTTAAAATATAGCAAATATGAGTCTGATCTAAATAATTTCTACTGATTTAAAAGAGAGGATGTTCACTAACATAAAGGGGCTCTGAATTAAGCTTTCACTAAATATTATGGAGACATCTTTCATGAAGGTCAGAAATACAATAAATACTTATTAAGTACAATATTCTAGAAATAAAATAACAATCCCTCTCTCCCAATGTACTGGAGCTTCAATATATATTTTTCATAACTCTTTTCTCAAAATAATAGAAGAGTGGCACAGCCGAGCCTTTGCTGTCAAAAGGAAAAATGTGAATCTTTACTGGGTTTACACTGTTGCTCTATGGAGAAAATATAGATTTGTGCAATACAATTTTTTTCACATTTACTGTAATGATTAAATTGAATTTGTTTTAATTAATAACTTCTATGCTGGATAATGTATCAACTGAACAATTAACTAAAAGCAGAGATGGCTGTAACTTGCCTGAATAGCAAAATGCTGCTAACTGGAAGAAAACAGAACTTCATCGGCTACAGCTCCCCAGACCTGGATGTTTTGAAAGAGATTAAGTATTCTGTATTCTTTCTAGAATGTATCTGTGTAAGCATTTTCCCTAGAATAAATTAAATAACTAGATAATTCCAGTCTTCCCTTAAGAGTTTTCCCCTCAGGCAAGCGTTTGCAGAACTATTTTGCTATAACATACTTCTGTAGAACAGACAATTTACCATAGCTAATAACCAAATAAAGAGAAATTGGCACAAAACTGTCTTCTCATTTCACTTTTTCTCTAAATGCTCTAAAAGGTTTGGTAAAATGTGAGAGACAATGGGACACAGAAATAATGCTTCACTAGGAGTATAACCACAGCGGAATTAATTAGAACTACTGAGAGGTTTATGTCACGTACCCTTTAATGACTAAAAAATAAATGGCAATATTTTAATTTCTCAACCTCACAGCAGAGCACAGAAGTAGGTGGTGTGACATGCTGCTGCATCTACTCGTTCTCCACCTGAGCAGCCAGGTCCCTATTACACTCTCCACTCCTTTCCACATTTCTGCTAACCCCTGGGTGGACACATCTGCCCGCTTCTTCTCTTGTTCTTTCAAAAATGTGATGGAGGCTGCTTCCCCCTGGGGAGGGAACAAGCTCTCCTTAGCCTCAGAGTAGGAGGAAGACCAAATGTCCCTGCCCCACTGCTCTGGTTCCCCGCCAGAAGGACTTAACCTAGTTGCCTGGATAATCATTTTCTTTCTCCAGTTTCTGTACTTTTTTTTTCCAACAAAATACGCAACCTGGTATGCAAAGACACAACCTCACATTGAGGCCTCCCACCTTGGGACTGTCACCTCATTCATGCTGTTTTCACAGCTAAGCATTATACCACATCTTGTCCATGCAAACTCACACTTTGGAATTAAGCACTTACCAACTAACTCAGGAGAGAGCTGCTGTGTGTGCACCCTTCACCACACCAGTCCTTTCACCAGGAAGAGGTCCTGCTGTAATCTCAGCTCCTCAGACCTGATGCCCATCAATCCCCATATGACAGATACATATGATTGGTATAAATGGTATCTCACTTATGGCAGCATATAAAAATGACACTGAAAGGATTTCAGTACAATCTTCAGTACAAATACCACGTTGTATTCAGTGAAAAACTTGACATGCTGGTGCCTCACTATAGCAATACATAGAAAAGATTAGTATAGGGCCACAGACACAAGTAGTTACTATGAAATTTCTGCACAGCAATTTTTATTATATAATTATTGTGATTGTGTAATTAATAGCAATAGTAAAATTAACACTGTTATATAGTTCCACATATTATGTTTCTTTCTAATCTACAAAAAATTTTAGAAAGTTGCATACCCAGTTGTATGAAAAATAACATTTGTTTGTTAAAAGCTAACTCCCTTTAGCTTCATTTGGAATCACTTAGTTCTTTTTTTGGGGGAAAAAAAAAAAATCTGCATTTCCTTTCACTTGTGATCTTCAACAGTAGCTGAAAATATATCAATTTTATCTTTCACAAGATTTACAAAATAATCTGGTCTTGACACAGGGGAATGAAATACAAAGCCACAGCATACTAAACTCCTTATCAATGAATGCACCAATGCAGCTTGCCGGCACTGTGAAGTAGCAATAATAAATGTTTACTACTTGGTACTATTTTTCCATTTTTACAGCACATAATACCTCCTGTTTAACAAGCAAGAAACACTATAACTTTTCTACCAACATGTCTAATATATCCAAGGTCTGTGTTGTTTCAGGTTGGTCAAGCAAAAAATATAGACTCCTTCTACAAATTGGAATTTTGTATTTCTGCTGATACTGCATTTGATACCATTGTTTTCCCTCTGCAGCTCTGCTGAAGATTTGAACATTTTTTGCAGTATATTTTAATTAGCTACAGATTACATCGAACTGTTGCAGTTTTAAAATACTTAATCTCAGTCTTCAGTGCTAAAGCTAATGTTCAGTCATTAAAGAATAAGACGTGAAATATAATAAAAGCAAAAGGTCTGATAACTTTAAGACTACTATAGGAAAAGCTCTGACCCTGCCATCTGCATAAATATGTGTAGACATTGCATTTCTGACTGTTGCATCTATTTGTATAAAGAAATATTTATTTAGGTGGAAATCTGAATAGGAGGTTTTCCAAGTCTTTGTTTTATGTGTAACAAATGGTAAAGAATAATGTTTATATTCTGACATTCATGTCACCAAATGGAGTCTCAGCTCTTCATATATCTATGTAGTAGTTCCTTGATCTGTGGGTAGTTATTTAGTTTCTTACTTCCTTCTTAGTTCTAGTTACTAATTACTTTAAAAATAGACAAAATTACCCTTTTTAAACGCTTTTATTCCATTTAAATGATGTGCTGTTTCTATCTTATGTAATGTGATCACCAGTGACACAATAGTTACTCATGAGATTTTTTTTTTTAATTAAAACTAAACTCTTCTGCATTAAAAGATAGCAGACGTACAGTATCATAACTTTGAGGTGTCTGGGTAGCAGCATCTGAAAATATGATATTCTTATGAATGTAAAAAGAACTTGTGCCTGAATTGTACCTTCTATTGTATGGAGTTGCTTAAAGACAGAAGTGGTGTCCTACCTGGTATAAAACATTAACATTCTGATTTACAAGTCTTTCATATACATTTTGCACTGAAAAAACATACTGTATGCAGTACTGAGAAAAAGAAAATCAGTCACTTTTCTTTAGTTTAAATGCTGAGTTATTTAGAATGAAAAGATTTTTTTTCTTTTTGAGAAAGTGTTTCTGAAGTAGTTTGTCATGTTATAAGACTACATTCATAACATTCATAACATAAATAAGAAAGAAAATTACCCCAGTCAGGTTTTAGGTTTTGAAATAATAAAGTGTGTGTTTTTTTGTTTTGTTTTTACTTCTTTTCACTCTTTCTCCTAAGAATGTGAGTTCTTTTCTTAAAAACAAACAAACAATAAAAAAAAAAAAAGCCAGAGTCAGCTTTGACTACATGAGAATTTTCCTTAATATTATTTTGTAGTAATGATCTGGGGAAATTACCAAACTGCTTTGTTTGCTTTTTACGCATACAAACCTAAAAAGCTATTTGGATAGTAAATATTACTGAGACAGAAAAGAGAAAACATGAAATGCTGCAATCTTAAATTGCAAGATCATCCTATTTTGGAGAAGGAGACTAAATTACGACAAGGCATTTAAGCAAGGAGTTTTAAACATCTATAAATTTTAAGACATCTACAAAAATACTTGCACTATATTTCATCTATATTCTTTTTAACCCCAGTTCTTCTGATACATGTCCAGCCAACCTTCTGGTCATATCAGTATTCTCTCTGTATTGTGGCATGAGAGGGCTTAGAATAGTTTTGAAGACATGGCATGAAAACTGTACGGAATACAGACAAACAACAAACAAACAAAAACATCTGAGAGTAATATATAAATAGATCCAAAAGACATTTATACGTGTAGTAATGTGCAACCGGAATGTACCAAAGGAGGCTGAAACTAACTCCTACTTGTACCGTNTTCGTGAATAAAGTCAAAAGCACTGAAAGCACAAGACCTTGCTGCCAAGTTACTTAAAAAAAAAAAAAAAAAAAAACAAATACCGCAATTTTATTTTCCTGTGCTTTACGTCAAGTATTATGTGGTTAAGAAACTCAGTGAATTAAGTGGACCAAATGGAGGAACTATGAAACAATAATTAAGTTACTAGAGGAGTTTCTCAGTGACTAGTCTACAGATTGATTTAATGTGATATTTCTATTAACAAATTTGTCATTAAAAAAATCATTTTCTGATCAAAAATATGGAGGACATCACTGTTATATAGAATGAGCAGACTTGTTTAGCTTTTCAGTACTTAAAGGTAAGTTATAAGGAGGATGAAGAGACTTCTTACCAGGGCCTGTAGTGATACCAAAAGAGGTAATGATTTTAAGTTAGAAGAGGGTAGATTTAGATTAGACATAAGGAAGAAATTACTCAGAGGGTGATGAGGCACTGGAACAGGTTGCTCAGAGAAGCTGTGGATGCTCCATCCCTGGAGGCATTCAAGGCCAGGGTGGGGCATCCATAAACCTGATCTATGGGAAGGGGTCCTTGCCCACATTTGGGTAGCACTTGAAACTAAATGATCTTAAAGAATCCTTTGCAGCCCATCACTATGATTCTATTTTTACGGAGAAAAAGTGGCCTTGGAGAGAGGCATCGCAAAAATGAACAGAAATTTTGAAAGACTAGTAAAAGAATATGAAATGGGAGGAAAGGAAGAAAACTGTTAGAAAGTAGAATATCACTTAGCTGAAAAAGGCAAAAAAAATGCATGAATTAAATCATTTATTGAAAAGGTATATATTGTTAGAGTAATATTGACTAAATCATAAAACGGTTTGTGTTGGAAGGGACCCTAAAGATCATCTAGTTCCAACCCTTCTGTCATAGGCAGGGACACTGCCCACTAGACCAGGTTGCTCAAACCCCCCCCCCCAGCCTAGCTTTAAACACTTCCAGGAACATCCACGACTTCTCTAGGCAACCTGTTCCAGTGTCTCACCACCCTCACAGTATACAATTTCTTCCTGATATCCTGATTGCTATCAGATCCCCAACCAGAGCCTTCTCTTTTCCAGGCTGAACAACGCCAACTCTCTCAGCCTATCTTGTAGGGGAGGTGCTCCAGCACTCTGTTCATCTTTGTGGCCCTCCTCTGGACTCCCTCCAACAGTTCAATGCCCTTCTTCTGTTGGGGGCACCAGAACTGGACATGGTACTCCAGGTGGGGTCTCACGAGAGCAGAGTGGAGGGGAAGAATCACCTCCCTCTCCCTGCTGGTCATGCTTCTCTTGATGCAGCCCAGGGTGTGGTTGGCCTTCTGGGCTGCAATTGCAGATAGTCAGATCATACTGAGTTTTTCACCAACCAACACTCACAAATCCTTCTCCTCAGAGCTGCTCTCCAGCCATTCTCTGCCCAACCTGTACTTGTGCTTGGGATTGCCCCAACCCAGGTGCAGGAACTGACACCTGGCCTTGTAGAACTTCATGAGGTTGGCATGGGCCCACCTCTCAAGCCTGTCCAGGTCCTTCTGGATGGTATTCCTTCCCTCTTGCATGTCACCGACACCACACAGTTTGGTGTTGTCCACAATGTTACTGAGGGTGCACTCGATCCCACTGTCCATATATCCGACAAAGATGTTAAATAGCACTCGTCCCAGTGCTGATCCCTAAGAGGCACCACTCATCACTGGCCTCTATTTTGACATTGAGCCATTAACCACAAACTCAGAGTGTGACCATCCAGCCAGTTTCTTTTCCAGCAAGTGTTCCATCAATCCAAATTCTCTATGTTTAATAAACTCTAAATATACTCACAATTATTGTAGAAACTGGGAATATTGTTAACTACATAGATTATTACACAGCCATAGCTCAACAAAAAAGTAATGTTTTGATCAGCAGTTTCCAGAAAATATTAATATCAACAGATTCAAAAGAGAGATTAACAAGTTTAGGATAACATAATTATTAATATGAAAGACAAAATATAGTTTGTTTATCTTATTAAACTGATGGCAAAGTTATAGAGTTTCTTTCTATGAATAGAAAGCTTTTGGAAAGACTTTGGAACAGCATTTATAATTAATGAATGGCATTTATATTAAAAGGAAATGAAAGGAAGTGTGTTCTAAAAATAAATCTAAGCTGAAAGTAACATATCTCTAAACATAAGAGAACCATAGAATGGCTTGGGTTGGAAGGGACCTCAAAGATCATCCAGTTCCAACCCCCATGACGTGGACAGGGCTGCCAACCACGAGCTCACGAGATCAAACTGCCCAGGAACCCATCCAGCCTGGCCTTGAACACAGCCAGGGATGGGGCATCCACAGCTTCTCTGGGCAGCCTGTGCCAGTGTTCCTCACTATTCAGTGAAAAATTTCTTCCTAACATCCAAACTAAACCTCCCCTCTTTCAGTTTTAGCCCATTCCCTCTTGTCCTACCATTATCCAACCGTGTAAAAAGTCGGTCCCCCTCCTGCCTGTAAGCTCCTTTTAAGTATGGGAAGGCCGCAATGAGGTCTCCCCAGAGCCTTCGCTTTTCCAAGTTAAACAATCCCATCTCCCTCAACCTTTCCTCACAGGAGAGGTGCTCCAGCCCTCTGATCATTTTGGTGGCCCGCCTGTGGACCCTCTCCAACAACTCCACATCCTTTCTGTCCTGGGGACCCCAGGCCTGGACACAGTACTCCAGGTGAGGCCTTACAAGGGCAGAGAAGAGGGAGACGATCACCTCCCTCTCCCTGCTGGCCACACCTCTCTCGATGCAGCCGAGGATGCCATTGGCCTTCCTGGCTGCAAGAGCACACTGCCGGCTCATGTCAATCTTTTCGTCTGTCACCAGAATGTCCAAGTCCTTCTCCACAGGGCTGCTCTCAAGGAGTTCTTCTCCCAGTCTGTACACACACCTGGGATTGCCCCAACCCAAGTGCAACACCTTGCACTTGGCCTTGTTGAACCTCATCAGCTTTTCATGGGCCCACTTTTCCAGCCTGCCCAGGTCCCTCTGGATGGCATCCCTTCCTTCAGGGGTATCAACTGCACCACTCAGCTTGGTGTCATCAGCAAATTTGCTGAGGGTGCACTCAATCCCACAGTCTAAGTCGTTGATAAACATGTTGAAGAACACCGGTCCCAAGACCGACCCCTTAGGGACACCGTTCGTGACCGGCCTCCACCTAAACATACAGCCACTGACTACCACCCTTTGGCTGTGACCCTCCAGCCAGTTCTTGATCCAGCGGACAGTCCACCCATCAAATCCACATCTCTCGAGTTTAGATATAAGGATATGGTGCGGAACCATATCAAAGGCCTTGCACAAGTCCAGGTAGATGACATTTGTCGGCCTTCCATTGTTCACAGATGCCGTCACTCCATCATAGAAGGCCACCAGATTGGTCAGGCACGACCTGCCCTTGGTGAAGCCATGCTAGCTGTCTCAGATCACCTCCTCATCTTGCATGTGCTTTAGCATGTCCTCCAGGAGGATCAGCTCCATGATCTTCCCAGGCACAGATGTGAGGCTCACCAGCCTGTAGTTCCCCGGGTCTTCCTTTCTCCCTTTCTTAAAAATGGGAGTGATGTTTCCTTTTTTCCAGTCACCTGGGACCTCGCCTGACAGCCACAACTTTTCAAATATGATGGAGAGTGGCTCGGCAACCACATCAGCCAACTCCTTCAAGACCCTGGGATGCATCCCGTCCAGCCCCATAGACTTGTAAACGTTCAGTCTCATAAGGCGGTCTTGGACTTTCTCCTTTCTTACACTGGGAAGGATTTTGCTCCCCTGACCCCCGCTTGGAATTTCAGGGACACGAGAGACTTGGGATGCCTAATCAGCAGTGAATACTAGGCAAAATAACTCATTAAATACCTCAGCCTTCTCCACATCAGAGGAAGACAGTTCTTTCCATTCATTAGAGGGAGAACACTCTCCTTCACCTGTCTCTTCTGACCTACGTAGCTAAAGAAACTGTTCTTGTTGTTTTTGTATATCCCTCGCTTAATTCTACCTGTGCCTTGGCCTTCCTGATCATGTCCCTACATATCCTGACAGCACCTCTGTAATCCTCCCAGGCCACCCATCCCTGCTTCCACTGCCTATACTTTGCCTTCTTTTCCCTCAGCTTGACCAGCAGGTCCTTGCTCAGCCATGCTGGTTTCTTGCCTCCTCTGCCTGATTTTTTATTCTGGGAAATGGAGATTTCTCTCAGAAAGATGTTCTTAAAGTGCTGCCAGCTCTGCTCCGACCCCTTGTCCTTAAGGACAGTTTCCCAGGAGATGTCTTCCAACAGCTCCTTAAACAGCCTGAAGTTTGCTTTCCTGAAATTCAGTGTCCTGACTCCACTCCTTGCCAGGCCCACACTCCTCAACCTAGGCATTGTCAGTCCGGCCCAGGCTGCCTCCAATCTTAATCTCTTTGACCATCTCCTCCACAATGGGGAGCACTAGGTCCAGCAGCTCATCACCTCTGGTCAGTCTGTCCAATACCTGAACCAGAAAGTTATCATTGATGGACTCCAGCAGGCTCTTGGATTATTTGCATCTTGCTGTGTTGTTGTCCCAGCTGAAGTCCAGATAGTTGAAATCCCCCATTAGGCTGAGAGCCTGTGCTTGTGACACCTCTTTCAGCTGAAGAAAGAAGGCCTCATCAACAAGCTCCCCTTGATCGGGTGGCCTGTAGTAGGCGCTGACCACCAGCTGTCTTTAATTGGCCCCATCCTTAATTTTTGCCTGCAGGTTCTCAACCACTTTCCTGACTGTTACTCAGAGGCAGCTCCTCACAGTCTATGCAATCTATGCAGAGGACTTATATCCCAAAGAGATTTCAGTAAGAGTAGTTGTGCACTTAAACCTTGGTAAACTTATGAAAATTTTGTAATACTAGAACATGCCTCAACTTGTTTTTTTCCACATCTAACTTCTTATACAGCTTCTTTTTCCTCTCAACACCGATACTGTTGAGATGTAAAAAATGCAGCACACATTTGGCATGGAAAAACATTAAAGGCAAGGAGGGAATTAGTTATCTTGGCATGGCCAAGCTGAGGCAAGCTACAATTGAACATTAAAAATAAACATTTTAATCACAAATTAGTACACAGAGGCATAATATCTGAATAAAACCTTACAGCTGAGTTCTTAGTATGTTGTGGATTACCTATTCTTTTAACACTTGGTCTTTATTATTTGGCTCGTTCAAATTGCATGCTGCCTATTGTGGGCAGGCTGGCTTGTGTCTTGTATAGGCTACATATTCAGTGTGTCTTAATGCAACAAATCAATTCTCAAATGTATTTTAACAATGAAAACAACCATAAATCTTTCAAACTCATTACCAAGTTGAGTGTATAAAAATAAAGAGAATGAAAGAACACAAGGGGAAGGTAATTAGTATTTTAATGTATAAATGATACTTTTAAAGAAATTTTAAACCTAATTTTTCCACAATTATTTCAGCCATCTTCAAACAAGTACCTTAACATGAATCTATCTCTTCCTTTCATCTAGTTCTTTTCTAAAACATCTTCCTGTTGTCCTTCACTTCTATCCATTAATCCCATTCTCTATAAATTTAAATTGAATTGCAACACATAGTCTCCAAAAAACTACTTTACACTTCAGGCTGTGGTCCATAGTATTTTTACCAAGTTCTTCACACAATAGGACAATGGGAGGGAAATATAATTAAGCATAGCAAAGCTCAGAAATTTGTAGTAAAGCTTAGAAGGATGGGATAGATGAGTGAATGGTGAGGTGGATTGAGAACTGGCAGACTGGCAGAGGTCAGAGAGTTGCAATCAGTGGCGCAGAGTCTAGTTGGAGGCCTGTATCAAGCAGCATTCCTCAGGAGTCAGTACTGGGTCCAGTCTTGTTCAACACAGAATCATAGAATCATTGAATTATCAAGGTTGAAAAAGACCTCCAAGATCATCTAGTCCAACCTTCTATCTACCACAAAGATTACCCACTAAAACATGTCCCTCTGTTCCACATCCATACACACCTTGAAGACCTCAAGTGATGGCAAGTCAACCACCTCGCTGGGCAGCCTGTTCCAGTACATAACCACTCACTTGGAGAAGATTTTCCCGATACCTAACCTGAACCTCCCCTGTTACAACTTAAGGCCATTCCCTCTAGTCCTATTGCTAGCTACCCAGGAGAAGAGGCCAACACCCTCCTCACCTTAAGGTCTCCCCTGAGAGAGGGTCTCCCCTATTCTCCAAACTAAACAATCTCAGCTCCCTCAGCCACTCCTCATAAGACTTGTTTTCATCAATGACCTGGATGTAGCGGTAGAGTCCATCCTCAGACAGTTTGCTGATGATACAAAGCTAGGAGTGGATGACACCCTAGAAGGCTGTGCTGCCATTCAACAAGACCTGGAATTGCCGGAGGGCTGGGCAGAGAGGACCTGATGAGGTTCAACAAGGGAAAGTGTAGAGTCCTTCACCTAGTGAGGAGCAACTGCATGCATCAGTACAGGCTAGGGGCTGACCTGCTGCAAGGAAGCTCTGAGGAGAAGGACCTGGGTGTCCTGGTGGACAACAGGTTGGACATGAGCCGGCAATGTGCCCTTGTGGCCAAGAAGGCCGATTGGATCCTAGGGTGCATTAAAAAGAGCGTGGCCAGCAGGTTAAGGGAGGTGATCCTCCCCCTCTACTCTGCCCTGGTGAGAATGCATCTGGAATCCTGTGCGTAGTTCTGGGCTCCTCAGTTCAAGAAAAGCAGGGATCTTCTAGAAAGAGTACAGCGGAGGGCCGCAAAGATGATTAAGGGCCTGGAGCATCTCCCGTATGAGGAAAGGCTGAGAGAATTGGGGCTCTTCAGCCTGGAGGAGACTAAGAGGGGATCTAATCAATGTATATAAATACCTGAAGTGCAGGAGCCAAATAGATGGGGCTGGACTGTTTTCAGTGGTGCTTAGTGACAGGACAAGGGGCAATGGGCAAAAACTGGAACACTGGAAGTTCCATACTAATTCAAGAAAAAAATTCTTTATTATGAGGGTGTCAGAGCACTGGAATAGGCTGCCCAGAAATGTTGTGGAGTTTCCTTCTCTGGCAGGCATCAAAACCCACCTGGACGCTTTCCTGTGCAACCTACTGTAGAGAAGCTGGTTTAGCAGGGGGGTTAGGCTAGATGATCTCCTTGGTTTTCCAACCCCTATGATTCCGTGATTCTGTAATACGATGGTTTCTAAAGGGAGAAAGGAGGCATTAGGTATTACCAGAAAAGACAGAGAGAAAATCTCACAACCAGTTTGGTATACCTCTATGTGTATATTTACATTTCTTTATTATTATTTTGGCTAATATAATATTCCAAAATGATCTGGCTTAAATCTTTGCTTGATTCTGCAAGGCATCATGAACACAACTGATATCAAACAGTATGCTTATGCTTGGGAGAACTGAAATGATTTACATATATTGACCACTGTAAGAGTTATTACCTTTTATTTTATGCCTAGTACAGAAGAATACACATGTCTCAGCTCTCATGGCCCTTTACTAAGTTATCTATCCTTTTTACATATTTCCTCTTGGAATGTTATATAATTATGATTACTGTTGTTGATTGACAAAATGCCTGCACAATATTGTCATTAAAAGGATAAAAAATTTTATTTCAAATTGAGAGAGGGGAGATTTAGACTAGATATAAGGAAAAATTAAAGATCAGGCTGGACAGGGCTCTGGGCAACCTGATCTAGCTCATCTAGCTGTAGGTGTCCCTGTTCATAGCAGGGGGGTTGGACTAGAAGACCTTTTATTGTCCCTTCCAACTCAATCAATTGTATGATTCTGTGATTCTATGCTTCTATGATCCCCCTCTCACTTGTGCCTCTGTCTCAGTAAAAAGACACTTAACCTAACTTGAAACAAAGCTGTTCTAAATGACTTCGTCCACATCTTTTAATGTTATACATACCACAGAAGAAAACAAGAACTATATTCTATACAGAATATATGCAGAGACATATCAAACCTGCAGGGTGCTGACATTTCTTCCTGAATTTCTGTCCGCTCCTTCACAATAGAATAAAAACTGAGAATATATAAAGATACTATTGTGCATCTGCAGTCCACAGGCAGCATAGCTAAGCCGAGCCTCATTGGCCACTGGATGCTGCTATTGTCTCAGAGAAATGTAGCAATAACCTCATTAAACTGGCTGCTGATGCTATAATTTGTGAAGAAAAAAGTTCAGAATATATTCTTTCAGTACTTTTGCTTGGTTTTAATTACCTTAATCTTATAGTGACTGATGTCATGTTTTCAGTGCATGTAGTCTGTCTGTGCTCAAGGAAGATCATTTATCAGTCATAATTTTTTCTGATTGCTAGAACCATGCCATCTTTGAATTTCAACTGATTTTGATACCTTTTACTGAGAAAGGCAATATTTACTCCTGCAAGTATACAGGGGAAAAAAAAAAAAAAGTAAAAAAGTAAAAAAAAAATACACATGCCTCACATTCAAAGTAGAATTGCTCTATTTTAGATTTTTTCAGCCCTTATCTCCCTTACTTCTATTATAATAAATATGAGATTAGTATCTATTAAGAAGAATTATACATGGAACACATAGAACTGTGTGATAGAACATTAAAGCATTTATTTTTGTGATATGACTGTCACAAATCTGAGAGATATATGATTACTGAGATACATGATTGAGTTTAATGTGATCAAGCTGGCTATTTTTGCATTTTTATAATATTTCAGTGCTCTGTTACTATGCAATGCACTTACAACCCTTGCTATCATCATTGTATATCAAAATGTCTCTATTCCTCAATAGATAAGAAAGAATATAATCAAGGGTTCTAATTCTAACACACCAAAGCTGGAACAACACAAATATATCAGATATTAAGACTGCAGTTGCAGAAAAAGGGTGTTTCTCTAGGTAAACTAACAAAAACCCACAGGTAATTTATATATAAAACTCAATGCTTCTATTACTATATGTCCATTCTGAAAACCAAAGAAGAAGGAGGATACTTCTGCCTAGAAAATGCATATAATATGCTATTAAGTTACTTTTTTTTTTTTTTTTTTTTTTTTTTTCATGGACACATGGGATCTGAGCTGATGCTGCATACATTACCTTTTCTACAACTGACCAACATTTTTCAATTAGTAGACAAATGATTTAAACACCTGCAAAGGCAATCCTCTTAACAGCTCTTCTCTCAAAGTCTGGTTACACTATCAAATTAAATTTGGTCGGTAGGTCACAAGTAGGTTACTTGTACCATCACTTTTTGGCAGCGGTAAGAAATCTGTTCTCTCCTATTGGCACTAAAATTAAGTGAAAACCAGTCAAGCAGACCGTGTGCCAAACATATCACATGAAACAAAAAGGACAATTAGTGCAGAGGAAGAACATATTGACCAAACTGAAACTGATAGTAGCACAAGTGTAGGAGTGGTAAATTTACTGCAAAAGTCTCCCTTCTCCCTCTTATCTGTACAAAGGATAATATGAGTAACAATCTGGCTCAGTTAATTAGGAAAGATAACAGTTTCTTAACCTTGTGTCTCATGACTGATTGGAAATTGATATTTTAAGCAACATTCAATCTAAAACTGTTTGTCATTGATAAGAAATCAATCAACTAAATCTTGATCAGAGACGAAGTACCAAAGAAATAAAATGGACAGTTCAGCTATCTTTTTTTTTTCCAATGAAGTGAATAACCTTATTATTAGATTTCATGTGAGCTGACAAATTGTATGAAGATAAATTCATACATAAGGCTTCTAGATTTTTGTTAGTTTGTTATGTTGTCCATTGAATTGTGCAAGCATGGCACTATGGAAAATGGAACAATAGATCTGAATACTGTCTCTTTTCTGTTCTTCTTTGGGCAATATGCTTATCCCAGGAGGACTGGAAAATCAAAAGATGGCTTAGGGGTGGGTTAATCACTCTGTCTCCTTCTCTGTCAGTAATAGAATCTGATGCAGAGGGCAGTTACTTACACTTCTGTCTCAGAACAAGTACTAAGCAGGAACAAAAAAACATCATATTCAGGAATAGAAGAAATAAATAGATCTCCTGAAATATGTCTACTCATTAGACAAAACATTTCTTTTAAAGATAAAGGAGAGAGAGAAAGGTACAAGTTGATTAGATGCAGGCAGCAAAGAGTTCCAGCCATGTGATCTCACTTTTACATTACTGGTACATACTTTCCAGTTTTACTTGAACAAAAACAACAATAAAATAGCTACTGAGTGATATAATCCTTAAAAAAAAAATCACTTTTTTTCTTTTTGGTATGAATTCTACCAATGTAAAACTTGACTTTCGAAAGAAAATGTTATTTTTTTTTTTCTTTAAAATATTTAATCATTAAGCACAGAACACAAGAAGTTACAGAGGAGAGAAGTTTGGACATTTTCATGGGTAGCATTAGTACAAAAGAGATTCTGGCTCTGAAACTTTAAGAAAGAAAATAATTTAGGGCAACTTTAAGGAAATTGTGTGAAAAGTTCCAGACATAATCTGAAACAGCAATTATGGATACCACTTATTCTATTGTTTGACAGTGGA
>VXAV01011081.1:60236-74158 GCA_013399715.1 Alectura lathami | reverse complement strand
TCCTGAAAACAAAAGTAAATACAGGGTTTCAATGTCATTCAGATGCTGTTCCACAGATTTCGGAGTACTTATTCCCACGTACTCTGGGTAAATATTGAAAATAGTTTTCCCTTTCCCTCTCCAGCCCTACATTCAGAGAACTGTTTGCCTTCCCATGCTGATTTCATGCCACAATACATATAAAGGAATGAAAAAGCCCACCCCAAACCAGACCAATAACACCTAAATGCTCTATGATCTGATCTCTAAACAAAAATAAAATATTCTTAGAATTATCTCCTTTTAATTTATATTTTGTCTGCATGTGCGCAGGCATACTTCTAGGGTGAATTTGTCCTGGTAGAGCAGGCGGCTGTCTGAACAAGTCCTCCAACTAAAGCTTTACTGGGCCTTCGTGCATATGGTTTACAGTGTGCCCCAGAAAATACAGGAATTTTAATCTGTCACTTGATTTTAGTTCATGCTATGATCTCTGTGCATCCTATGAAAGTGTGCTTTACAGCTGATACAGAACAAGTGGATGCCTTTGTTCTTTCTCATCTAGTGTCTTGCTCTGCCCTGAAAGCTGTTGTACGAGCAGGGCATGTCATCTGTCACCTCTGTCGCCTCCAGCTTCCCAGCACATGCAAATGTTGTCCCTAACAGCCTACCCACCCAGGGCAGAGCTCTGTTTGGGTGACACAACCAGCAACGTAGTGCAGCATCAAACATGGTGTGACTCCATTCACGCGTTTCTCTGGGGAGCAGGAAATGGTGGTTACACACCTGCCTCCGGTCTGCTCAGCTGATTTCATTTTTCATTTCACAGTCATCTGCTGACACAGAGTCAGAGAGCAGCCCTCACAACTGTTTAGCTCCCACGGTCACCATTTTGAGGGAGAAAATGAGCCCCATAAGCATGCCTGTGAACACACAAATTAATATGAGCAAATTAAACAACCTGTGAATGCTCTCATTGTGGCTAATTTTAATGAAAGACCTGAGAACATGTAGTATAATGCCTTCATCTGTCCAGGCAAGAGGAAACATGCATACAAGTAACTGAAGTCCTGGAAAAGCTTTGGGATCATTTCCACTCATTTCCCTAACTTCTGCCAATAACTTTCACCATTTTTAGCTCCTGGGGAGCTTGTTGTGAGATTCAGCTTCAGTGGCTCATGCAGAAATGTAAGGTTTAGAGCCTGAAAATCAGTTATTCTAAGAAATGTTTAAAAACGGTCATGTGCAGTGAAAAACAGAGGCTCTTTCTCAGTACTGAAAGAAAAATCTTGTGTCATGTCTTAAGTGGCTTTAAAGATGAGTGATGAAAACTGAAATTTGGCGTAGCAATAGATGGCTACATTAGGCTTGCCTGATTTATGTGCCCTTGGAAACTACACACAGCATGGATTACTGGTGGGCTTAGGAAAGAATGCAGTTCAGTACACAGACGTGAGGAGCAGCCAGAAAGTGAAAGGTAAGCCAAATTCCCAAGTCCACTACCATCTTCTTTCCCTGTTGCCCTCCAGCAAGGTCAGGGCTGGCACAAAGGAGTTTGCCTGTCTGTACACAGTACTCAGTCCATGCAGAATGGATGGAGCACAGTGTGTTGGGTGGAAAGAGGTGGTCAGGGAGATTAATGCCCATGTAATTTATATGCAGAAATTTTACTATAATGTATACATATACATGTATGTATGTAAAGATACTGATGACAGACAGCAAGAAGAGACCCAAACCCATTTAATTAGCATGAGCCATATAACCATCATTACCTCAGCTATCCCAATCTAAACTCACTGACTTTCAGAATTAGTGTTTTACAAAACTGGTCCCTAAGGGCTCAAAATTTCATTCTGAAGAACACATGATGTGCCTCAGGGAAATGAGCTGAGGCTATAAAGTTGAGACTTGCCTCCTGCAAAGTACCACAGGATGAGTTTTATAGGAGTGGGTGGTTCAGTCACATGCCAGTCTGATCAAGTTTTGGAAAGTGTTGGCTTTGTCTTCAGGCCCTTAGGGGCTTGCTCTAGCAGGAAATTCTAAAACATGCACTGAGCACTGCACTACGAGCTCCACAAATTCAGGAGTAAACCATCATTTTCTTTACCCCCTCAGGCAACAGCAGTCAGCGTCTCCTCCTGTATATGGGGCCAGACAACAGGCTCAGTCTGGGATTCATGGACCAGTCCTGGGAACTTCTGGGCTCTGGAGACTGAAACAAATGGGGAGAAGGAAAAGGGGATCAAGCTCTTCTGCCTCGTAGCAGACTTCTCTGACTACACGGTGCCTGCACACTAAACGCCACTGCTTTAAAACATGTAGTCATGTTTACATCTTGTGAGAACCCTGGTCCTTTGGGGTGCGTGTAAGTCATGCTCTGACAGTTTATATCAGATCTGGTGGAGCCTTAAAAGGCTGCACTGCTCAGGGCCTTGATTTAGGTATGTGCAGCCATAGCTCCATGCTGGCAGGGAAGCAAGCTTTCACACCGAACTTGCAGGTGAAATGAGGAATTATCGACAGGGTTATACAACAGCTGAGCAGTAGGATTTGGAACATAACTCTGGGTTTAAGTGTCAACTCTGCATCTGATGTCTCAGCCCTTTATTGGCTCTAACTTCATGTGTCTGGAAGGGATTTTTCCTGTGGGAGGTTTAGAAATGGAGCTCTAAAAGTGCAGCTAGCTGTTCTTTGGAGATTTTGGATACAGAGGATGCTAATCTAATTTAAAGAACATTTTAACACAGACCATTCTATACAATTAGAAGTAAAAATTGATTCAGCAAACAGGATGTGCTTAGAACATGGTGACCCAACAAGCTGTAATAAGGCACCCAAATACATCGAGGCAAATGGCAATGCCAATTGCTCTTCACAGTGACACCCACTGTTCTCCTGTGTCATGTACTTGTTTAAAATGAGTTAGTAAGGAATGTGTTATGTTTTCTAAATCACAAGGTATGGAAAAATAAATGAAATTCCATGTAGCATTAGTAAAGAAAACCTTTTGAGAATTACTCAGTATTGCCCCTGCTAGTGCCACGCTGCTGGTGAGGAACTAATTATAAGTGCCCCTCCCTCAGCCTTGTGCTCCCTTGCGACAGCATTCTGATGACCGGCATTGTCCTGGTGCGGCTGCACTCGTGCAGAAAACAATGGTACCCGCGATGTGCTGCTGACTGAGGTGGTGGGGGTGAATCTGAAACAGAGGAGAGAGAAACTGTTGCCATCTTGAAAGTGCTGCACTCAGGGTACTTGTCCATTTGGTAATGGCACAGGAGTTGAGTCGCAGCAGGCTTTTGTAATTACACAGCTTAATTATTCCTGCTTATAATAAATGGCTCTTTGTTTCTGCCATTTGTCTTTCATATTCGCCTACGCTCTCTATTATATTTCAGCTTGCTTGTCCCCCACTTGCCCCCTACCAACTCCTCCAGGTTCCTATTTGCCATTTCAATACACTCAGCCATTCTTGCCTCATTTTAATTTCCTCATGCCTCCGCTGTTCAGCCTTTCTGTCTCAGTAGCTCTCAGCCTGCTTTCCGACTTCCATTTCAGCTCCCACTCTCATTTAAAATCGTTCATGCTGATTTTACTTAATGCAGTATAATTAAGGGTAGGGTTTTTCAGAGGGAAAAATATGTCACTTTTCATAGACCAGAATGGAAAATTTGACAGGATGATATTGAATTTTATGAACAGACTATAACGTCCTGAGGATGAGGCAAACAATGTCCAGGCTTTTCTGGAACGGATCATTTTTGTGTTTGCTTGAGGACCATCCTGAGGCCATTATCAATTACAGTTGGAAAAAAAAAAAAAAAGAAAGAAAAAAAAAAACCCTGAAGAGACAGAAGACGAGCACTGGAGCACTGACAGAAAGGTCTGGCTTTGGCTTGCTTGGTATAATTACTTAAATAAACTGTATTTTGTTATCATTTGTATACACACAACATAGACAATAAGATTACTACATTTTTTTTCTTTATAGTCATTTCCCCTCCACCACTTCTGGGGTATCTCTGAGGCTAAATGTCCTGCCCTTCTGGCACTGGTTGGCTCTTGAGCATCTCCTGTGGCATCCTGACTGTCAGTTGCAAGGACAAGGATGGAAACCTGGAAGCACTCAGCTCTGTAGGGCACCTGCTTGCCACGCAGTTGGCTGGATCAGCCTTTAGGGTCCCCTGGATCTGCCTGCATCTGCTAACACAGCTCCCACGTATCTGTGCACCTTGACTTGTCCTCCCACGCGCTTTTGTTATCCTTGGATTTTCAGACACAGCATCAACCATCATAAACTATGGGACAGACAACACGCGCAGTGCCTTATTATGTTTAACCACATGTTGGTCCTGCGTCCATTCCACTATAACAGCCATAGGGACTGTAACCTAAGGCTCCACCTGATCCTGTGAGGAAGCTGATTCCTTCCTCTCTATATAGTTGTCATATATGAAGCATCCAATGTCACTGAACCTGGCATCTTTATGAGGAAATCACTGCTTGGATGGCCCAGGATGTTCACAGAGACTGGCAACTTGTTCTACAGTAAAAGAAAGGAAATGAAGGATACCCGGGCTATCTGCTTGCTGTGATGGCGGAGGCACTCCTGCTTTGCAGAGAAGGTTTTCCAAGAAGTTCTTGATAATGAAGTGACCTAATAGGAATTAGTCACACTAATGTTTGCCAGTGATAGTGGTGGAATGTAATCAAAAACTACTTAATTTTCCAGAAGAAAACAGAAAAGAAAAGGAAGACATTCAGGCATTGGGCCTTGAGGATATCATCCATGTATCTGGCCCTGAAACTTCTGCCATGGCTGCATATTTGTGGAGTGCCTTAGCCCAAGCTCATCACTACCAGTGGCCAGCCTCTCCACTGAACACTGGGCTGCCATTTTCCCAGAGCAGCTGCACCACTAAATTCCCCGGCTGATGGATTTGGACTTCCCAGATGATCTGCTCTTGGTCTTGATGCTGGAGCTATCAGAGAGAGAGCAGATGCAAAGAGCTGGCACATCTATTTTTGGATCTTCTTAGTCTGAGTGGAGGCTGGGAGGGTTTATCTGATGTATCTCCAGACAGCATAATATAAATAGCTTTGATGCATTTGCTACATAATGGAAGTCAAATATACTCCATGTTTCCAAACTTATGTTAATACCTTCACCAACCTTAATGGGCTAACTAGAACAGCATCAAAACAATGTGGTTTTCAGCACCGTAGGAGCCTCTTACACACAGGAACTGGACCTGCAAGCACATGAAATGCACCCAGCAACTGCCTGCCATGACCCTCCATCCAAATGCAACACACAAGCTACATCAGCTTTGCCCCATGCTTTCTTTTTCCTCACAGTATCGACTATACCAAAAAACAGCAGCTTGCCCAAGGCCGTCCCCTACTTCCATACCCCAATACACAGAACTCTCCTGTCCTTTGTGATTTATTTGAGTCCTGCTCCATAGTAAGGAGACCATCCCTCTCAAGCACAGTTTGATGCTGCTTATCATAACAGTTCAGGTTAACTCGTCACTGGACCAGACAGAATAAGTTTGACTCGTAGCAATGCAGGTGCCAGCACTTGCAAGGTTCCCTACAAAGATTCCCTAATTTAGAACGGAATGCAGGGGAATAACTTTGCTGGTCTGGTCAGTGGGAAGCATTTGCAATGTCCTAGACAGCAGCTGTTTCCCGAGTCAAAGGCTCTGGCAGCAGTCCGTGAGGCTGGTGAAGTCAAAGACCTTGTTGTCAAGCTGCCAACAAGCAAAGTTCTGCATGAGATAGGCCCCCTTTTTGGTTTAATTTTCTTCTTCAAAGTTAACATTTTACATAGAATATTCTTTTTCAGTCTATGATAAGGCATTTTAAAAAGGGCAGAGATCAACACCTCAAGTTTGAACTCCAGGCCTAGAATTATAAGGTGATTAGACCCTGCAGTTCTTTATCCCATCTATTTTATGGTCATGTGTTGATGTTACAAAGCCAGCCCAGATTATGGCCCTTATTTTCCTCTAAGTACTTTGTAGCTGTCCATGTTCCATGGAGGAATTTTAGGCACATCCAGTCTCAACAGACTCTCTAAGATTGCAGATGTTTGTGCTTAAGGAAAAGAGTCTATGTGTCAGGAATGTGTGCTTGTTCTTTGTTTGTACCAGTGCAGAGGAGATGCCTCTATGAAAATACTTGCCAGCTAGTAACTCTGAAGACTTTAGCTTGACCCCATCCATCCTCAGTATTCTGGCTTATTATTGTGTTTGTCACAGAGGGGCAAGCAAAACTGGGTAACTGTTCAATATGGACTCATTTTGTGCTCGCTGCTTCCCAGCAGCCCTTTGTAAACCTACCACAACTTTCTGGCATTTCACAACAGGTTAGAAGTGTCAGTGACATAACTGTATTTTTATACACTGCAATGCATACATTTTCTCTAGACATTTTCATAGTCTTCGGGCAGGCTCCTAGTCCTGTTTTACCATGAGAGCTTCAAGTACTGCCTGCTTGTTCCACACCTCTAGACATGCAGACTTGGGCCAGCAACATCTGTTCAACTTGTAGCAAGCTGATAACTTTTTATAAAATAAACAGCATCTTCAAGTCACATAGGCATAACAGATGTATGAATTCAGGGCAGGCAGTAAAATCTAGCTTTGGTCCTCCTAGCAGGGCACTGTCTGGCACACTGATGTATTTTACCATCAGCATTTTAGACTGATACTAAAGAATACAGGTGGAAAGAAGTGAGTGGCTGTTTTCAGTGAGAGGAGAAAGGAAAAACTCCAGCCCTGGCTGCCTCGTGCAGCTGAGTCACTCCTGTTGTTAGGGCAACGGGGGGAGATGTCTGCTGCAGTGGGAAAGGGTCAAGGAATTTGAAAGATTGAACACAGGTGGCAGAGAGAAAGAAAAGAAATTGATTCCAGGAGAGGTGTGGCAGCAGTCACTGATCTATGAGGAGAAGACATCTCTATGTACAAGCACAGTCGTGTCACATCCACCTCTTTGAGATACATTCCTGTGGAGCTAACGATGTGGCAGTCCTGACTCTGGACCTGGCCGTACTGTGTGGGGTAAGCAAAGTGCCTGTGTACCGCACAAGGCAGACATTAGCAGGCTGAAACAAGGTAAACAAGTACTTTGAAAGAATGGCTGGCACTCCTAGAGCGAGTGTGACCTCTCAGCAGGCATGGATCACCCACAGTGTTCACTAAGACCTAGAGGGCTGATTATAATGATCATTACTACCTCCTTTGTAAACACAGAAAAAAAATAGTGAGCTCTGCCTACACATCTAAGCTAGCTGGGCATGCTGTTCCATCTTGAGCACAGTGATGCTTTTCATAATAAAATAGCTAGTGTACGTGGTTTTACATGAGTGTTACAGAAACTTCAGAAGCTGCTTTTTATTAAGCAGCTGTACTGCACACCTGTATGCATCTGGAGTAACCACCTTCCAGACTGAAAGTCTGTCCCTACACCTTTCCATCACCAGTGCAGGCGCCAGCTTCCGCCATCAGCCATGAAGTGGCTTCCTAGTGCATTCTCTCTCACCTGAACGTTGTCATGAATATTTTTGGTACCGAAGCCAAACTGCTGAGGTTCAGCAGGCATACGGTGTTTGAGTAACCTCACCCACTCTGCCAGTCTGCCTGTATGGCTGTGGCTTGTGCAGGTCTGTGGTTGATTCTAGCAGGGAAAGGAAGCTCCTGAAATGAGCCTGGTGTCCGACTCCCATCTGTCTGCTAGCAAAGCCCCTCCATGCCTCTCTTGCCCAAGTCCCAGAGCATCAGTGTGCCACGTCATGCTGTAGTCGTTCTTCTGAATATGCTGAAGGCTGCAGGCATATTCTCTGAAAGGCTACAAACAGGATCTTGGTCTGAATGTAAAGAAGTCAGTGGGGCATGACATGAGATCTAAGCGAGCCCTGCGGGGTACCAAAGAGCACAGAGGCTGAGTTTCATGCCTGAGGATGCTGCAACCTTGATGCAGTGTGGACATGGGCAGTTGGGTGGTACCCACTAAGCCTCTCTCTCACTTCTCTTCTTCCTCAAAACTAGTGTGTACACTGTCATTTTTCTAACGTACAGTACAGAAAACAGGTGAAAGGAATATTTTGATTTTTTGTTGTTGCTGTTTTGTTTTGCTTTTCATTGTACAGTGGAAGTTTGTATTATTTTTACTGTCATAATTTCCTCCAGTGTGAGACTAAATGTAAGGTACATGGTAATACTTTCTGGTGGGAGGCACTCAGCACTACAGGTCTAGCAGAGGCTCCTGCTTCCTATTAGGTCATCTGGCCGGTGGGATTCAGTAACTAGACTCAGAATAAATACCAGCCAAACCCACTTTACAACAGACAAAACATGGGTGGGACGACTAGAGGCAATCTGAGTGCAAACTGTTGCAAACCACGCTGCTCTGCTAAGCCACACAGAACAAACCTCACTAGCTGAACCAGGGCTAGCAAAAGCAAGAGATGTACATGTGTAAGACTATGGACTTTCTAGGTTGCAAGCTATTTATAGTGCTTGCTAGAAACAATGCTAAAATAAAGTAGGCTACAAACTCTCAAGGGCAGACTTCTTTGCACATAGCACTCTTTCAAAACAGTGAGATCACCACTTCCCAGGTGATGAAGCTGTCTTAAAACGTGTCTCTGTACATCTTGGTTGGAGGTATTAAACACAGTTATTATTCTCCCTGGTGAAAAAGGAGCAGGTGGGGGAGGACTGAGAAATGAACAACCAGAAGTTCTAAAACTGTCTTTGTCTTCAAAACCAGCCTATTTTTAGACAAGTTGAGAGTGGTCAATGTGCTGTTACAGTTCAGGTAAATGCAGATAATCCCTTAACCAGTTACTTGAGTTAGTGACAGGACTGCTGCTTTGTGCTCATATTTCAACACATTAGTTGTTGACTAAGGCTTCCCTGGATACTAATTTTTAATGAAATTTGAGGAATTGCAAATGGCTTCACAAATCTCTTCCTAATCTGATGAAACAGGCAAGGAGTAATACAAAGGGTAAAAAAGCCGCAACATCATGCTCTCATCAGAGTATTATGGGAAACATGTAAATAAAGAAAACAAATCAGTGCCCAGCTCACACTTCATCAACTGCCTAATAACTTGCAACCAGTTAATTACACACCTTGAAAATGCATGTACAGGAGAAATGATTCCGAAATAAGCTTCTAAAATGAGAAAGGGCGGCAGAGAAATACTGATTCCACTATGGGAATTTAACCCCTTAACTATGACAATGTTGAAAGAATGTACTGTATGTAATAGCTGGTTTATGTAGAACATATAATAACCGCTAATTTACAGTGATTGCTCTTGCATTACTGTATTGCTATGAAGGAAATCATGTCATCTCTACTCCGAAGTTAAAAGGAAGATAAGGATTTACACATTGGACATAAGAACTCAGTGCTGGTATTGAAGACTGCAAAATATTAAGTGTGAGGTTGAGTTACTTTCACAGTTCTGAACATTTAGCACCCATGTAGCCCTAAATCCAGGACCCATGTAGCCCTGTAAATCCATTTTTGCCATTGCTAGTAGCAGAACATGAGCTTCATACTGACACTGCAAACCCTCAGAAGTTGTCAGGCTTTGGTGACCTTTAGCGTGCTTGCAACTCTGTTTTAGTTTGTTCACCCACAACAATTTTCTAATGAGCAGGTAGTTATTGTCTAACCTATTTTACCTTTCAGAAATTTTGCATAATTGTGTAACAGTCATAATTTTAGTACAGACAGTGGTAACAAGCAGCTCCTTATTAGACTGAAATATTTACGACCGTAAAACAATAATGCAACATGGAGGAATACAGCGGTCATGGCATGACAGGGGTGGGGGGAGTACAAGACGACACTGGAAATTCCAGGGCTATAAACAAGCCATCAACAGACAGTTAAAAGTACACAGACCTGGCAGCAGGGAAAAACCAGGTCTAAGGGTGACAGAGAGAGCAAAGACCTCCAGGAAACCCAAGCAAATGACCTTAGTACCCATGGAGATAACAGAAGGGTGAGCTTAGCACCGAAGTCAGAGAGAGGTGGATGGATGTTAGGAAGTTTGTGTAAGAATTTTAACTCTATTATTGTATTTTTTTTTTTTTATTCCTGTCATAGTATTGTTTTCTTTTTCTGCTATTAGATCTGGACTTCGAGTAGCCTGTCAAGATTTTAGGTACACTGACAATAAACTCTTGACTTTGCAAATGATATTTGCTTCTTTTTTTTTCCCCATGACAAGAATTTGAGGGTAAGAACTATTCCTTCTTCAGTAAAGTCAGCACACTGAAGTCTGACCATGGTAAGTTTTTTACGCCTTTCCAAGATTGTCTGTTTCAGTGACCACAGTTAGGATTTCAGGAATAATTTTCCTGGGTTTCTAACTCCTCTCTTCTTCCCCAGAAGAGAGATCACTGCAGGGTTTTATGTTCTGCTGCCTGACTGACCACTTGGAAGCAAAATCTATTTATTCTGATCAGCTTGTGTTTCACTGTGTATGAGGCATAACAGAAACAATATGTGATGGTCAAAAGAGAGTCAACACTGAGGAACAGGAAGGTAATTTTGTTTGTCCAGAAATTTCAATACAAGAGTGGCAACCGTGACGGCTGCATACTACTAACTGCTCATCTCCACTGTGAACTGAAATTAAAAACAAATTATCCAGCTTTGACACACCCATTGCATATTAAGGATCAGAAAACCTTGTGCTCAGTTTGGCAGATAGATTATACTGGGCCCCTGAAACCATCTTTGGGGTACAAACACAGCTTAACAGGAGCAGAGGTAGGACCAGGACTACTTAGGACTTACAGCTGCTGAAGTGGTAACAGCCACAGTAATGGTAAGGGTCTCTTCTGGTTTACTAGTATAATAGTGTATATATATATAATAGTATATAATCCTAGCAACCAAAGGGCTGTAACAATTAGAAATGTGACCGTTTATACTATGTATGCAAACATGGCCTGAATCACAGCAGCACAGTACTGCATTCACTGGAACACAGAGTATGGGCCTAACAAAACAAGCAGCAAATGGCTAACTGTCAATGCTAGACAGGAACAAGGATTTGTTTGTGAAAGTAACACCATTAAGGTACAAGACATCTGTCTTGACACTGAACAGAATGTTTGTCATTTTGAAGTACATACTGATGGAACCTGTGTCCCAGTTCTGGCTGTGACAGAGTCAATTTTTGTCCCAGTAGCTGGTATTGTGCTGTGTCTTGGATTTTTGATCAAAACAGTGGTGACAGCACACTGTTGCTTTTAGTAGCAGAGCAATGATTTCACAGAGTCAAGGACTTTTCTACTTCTCATGCTGCCCTGCCAGCAAGGAGGCTGGGGTGCACAAGGAGCTGGCAGGGGACGGAACCAGGAGAGCTGACCCAGGTGGCAAGAGATATTCCATACCACGTGACATTGTAAAAGCTGAGGTAAAGAAGGAGGAAGTGGGGGAATGTTTGTTTTTCCAAGAAACCATCACACATGATAAGCCCTGCTTTTCTGGAAGTGGCTGAACATCTGCATGCCGATGGGAAGTATTGAATGAATTCCTTGGTTTGCTTTGCTTGCACACATGGCTTTAGCTTTACCTAGTAAACCGTCTTCATCTGAACCCATGAGTTCTCCTGCTTTTACCCTTCTGATTTTCTTCCCCATCCCTCTGCAGAGGGGGAGTAAGCGAATGGCTGCATGGTGCTTACCTGCCTGCTGGCATCCTTTTGCTGCCCAATGTGGGGCTCGAAGGGTTGAGATAACACATCTGACCAGAGCGTGTCAAAACAGAATTGTTATAAGCATTATATTAGATTAATAGTTGCTGGCCACAATGTTGATTTTTCTGCTCTCAGAGCTGATGCGCTTGTTTTCAGAGTTGTGTTATGTACCACCTTACTTGCTGTGTATGTTCCATGTGGTGGTGTTTATCACCTCTAGGGGTTGGAATAAGGTTAAGTGTTACTGTGTAACACTGGTTTGTGATACAATGAAATTACTGGTCCTGAGACTCATCTGGTATTTCTACTCAGCATTGCTATCACCTCTGTAATTCAGGAACCATCTCTTGGAGACTATTAATTATTACATTCTTTACCATTTCTCTTTGGGGAGCCAATCCATGAAAGAGACAAAGGGGGGCAATTTCCCTTGCTTCTTCACCCTCCTTTTCTCCTTCACCTTCCCCTTCTTCTCCAGGCTAGTTACAATAGCTCTTCAGAATTCTGAATATGCTTGTGACACCAAGCTGTGTGGTGCCGACAACACGCCTGAGGGACGGGATGCCATCCAGAGAGACCTAGACAGGCTGGAGCAGTGGGCCCAGGAGAACATCATGAGCTTCAACAAAGCGAAATGCAAGGTCTTGCACCTGGGTCGTGGCAACCCCTGCTATCAGTACAAGCTGGGGGATGAAAGGATTGAGCACAGCCCTGCCGAAAGGGACTTGGGGGTACTGGTGAATGACAAGCTGGGCATGAGCCAGCAGTGTGCCCTCACAGCCCAGAAAGCCAACCGCATCCTGGGCTGCATCCAAAGAAGCGTGGCCAGCAGGGAGAGGGAGGTGATCCTGACCCTCTGCTCTGTGCTGGTGAGACCCCACCTGGAGGCCTGTGTCCAGATGGGGAGTCCACAGCACAGGACATGGAGCTCTTGGAGCGCGTCCAGAGGAGGGCCACAAAAATGATCCAAGGGATGGAACACCTCCCCTGTGAGGACAGGCTGAGTGTTGGGGCTGTTCAGTCTGGGGAAGAGAAGGCTCTGGGGAGACCTCATTACAGCCTTCCAGTGTCTAAAATGGTCTTATAAACAGGAGGAAGAGTGACTGTCGCGGTAGAGATGGACACGACATAGACGTTGCAAGTATATAGATAAGCAAGCTTTTTTATTACGCAGGTAAACAACATTTTATATGTTATGCTTCTATTGTTTAAAGGAATCAGACCGTACACGCATCCGTTCTGTATGCTGATTCATCATTCTTCTACATCCAGGTGGCGTATATGCAGAGTCGCATTCTGATTGGTGGTGACGTGGCATGGCGTAGGCTACGTGTACTTCCAAAACTTGTTTTTCTTTCTTCTACCATTGTTCTCGCCTCTTAGCAACACATCTGTATCTTAATTACTAAATCCTGTTTCTCTCCATACTGTTCATACCTTACATTGTACACTACGGGTACACAACTATATCTTTCCATTCTATTTCTTCCAGCTGGTGCCATCCAGCCTCCTCCACAAGTGACTTTTTACGTGGTCTGATAGTGATAGGACAAGAGGGAACCATTTTAAACTACAGCAGGGGAGATCTATGTTAGAAAGAAATTCCTTACTCATAGGATGGTGAGGCACTGGCACAGGCTGCCCAGAGAAGCTGTGGCTGCCCCATCCCTGGAAGTGTTCAAGGCCAGGCTGGATGGGCCCTGGGCAGCCTGATCCTGTGGGTGGCAACCAGCCCACAGCAGGGGGTTGAGACTGGGTGGGCTTTAAGGTCCCTTCCAAGCCAAGCTATTGTGTGATTCTGTGATTTCACCTGTGTAAGACATGGTCAGAATGCAGACAACCATGCATTCATACTTTCTCAGCTTACCTCCAAACATCAAGAAATTTTGCTTGTAAGTATCATAGTCATAGAATCAGTCATTCGAGTTGGAAGGGACCTTTAAAGGCCATCCAGTCCAACTCCCCTGCAGTGCACAGGGACACCTACAGCTGGATCAGGTTGCCCAGAGCCCTGGCCAGCCTGACCTTGAAGGTCTCCAGGGACGGGGCATCCACCACCTCTCTGGGCAACCTGTGCCAGGGCTTCACCACCTCATACAGACTTAAAAATGCAGACGTGACCGCACAACGTAGCATTTTTACAATGCGACGAGTCTGTCGCGCTCCCGCCCGCCCCGGCGGGACCCGCGGCCTCCGCACGCAGC